>KN886838.1:9117-20511 GCA_000934455.1 Apostichopus parvimensis
ATAAACATGATAAGTTACTCTCTGTACGTTGGGCTAGCTAGTTAGCCTAGGGGATGTAGATGTGAACAAATAGTGATGAAAGTTTGTTACAAACCGATTGAGTTTCTAGGTAGAACCTATGATTACTGTGTTGTTTAGTTTATGGAATCAAGCTGCCTAAATCACACTATTGCAGAGAATGATTTATCCGGCATCACAAATTGCTATAAAAAATGGTGAAGTTGCTATGCAAGTGTGAAGATGAATAGCACTTTTCTACACAGGAACTATAGTATTCTATGAGAGAAAAAGTTTTTAAACTTTTGAAAATGCTACACAAAATGTTTATACTATTGTCAATATTTCAATGATTCCCTACATTGATTGATGTATAGGCTGGCATACCAGATTTCCGTCTACCCCCCTCCCCACGTAGCATTTATGATTTCATAAAATGAATGACTTGTTTGTGAATTTGTATGGAGAATGAGACTTGACTCTACTGGTTCGAATTCACAGTTAGGAATTAGGAAATTCAGGACCATGTCGACTTACAAGACAGATCGATGCTTCAAATAGTAACAACCAACATGGTTTTGCTTGATTAACACATGTATACAAAGCCGAAATAATACTTTGTATTCTTTGTATCCTTCGTACTGTTGTGTATGTTCGGGAATAACAATGTTTGTTACTTCATGTCCCGGAATTCTAGTGTTACTTATTAAATTTGTCAGTTTTGGTAAAAGTCCAGATTTCAGAGCTCTTTCCTATCCTGTTTTTCATTTGTGGAGGGTTGTAATTAACTCCTTATGCAATGCTCAAGTCTTTGAAGGCAAGTCTCACGACAGCTATTAAGTAAATTGGAGTAATTCGAAGTCTCTGAGGGTAAGTCTCAAGTCAAGTCTCTAAGGGCTGGCCTGAAGTCAAGTCTTAAAGCAATTGAATTTAGCGGAGTCTCTGAGGGCTGGCCTGAATTAATGTCTCTGAGGTCTGGCCTAAAGTCAAGTCTTAAAGCAATTGAATCAAGTCATGTCTCTGAGGGCTGGCCTGAAGTCAAGTCTCTGAGGGTTGGCCTGAAGTCAAGTCTTAAAGCAATTGAATCTAACGGAGTCTCTGAGTGCTGGCCTGAAGTCAAGTCTCTGAGGTATGGCCTAAAGTCAAGTCTATGAGGTCTGGCCTAAAGTCAAGTATCTGAGGTCTGACCTAAAGTCAAGTCTTAAAGCAATAGAATCTAGTGAAATCTATGAGGGCTGGCCTGAAGTCAAGTCTTAAAGCAATTGAATCAAGTGAAGTCTCTGAGGGCTGGCCTGAAGTCCAGTCTTAAAGTAATTGAATCAAGTCAAGTCTCTGAGGGCTGGCCTGAAGTCAAGTCTCTGAGGTCTGGCCTAAAGTCAAGTCTTAAAGCAATTGAATCTAGTGAAGTCTCTGAGAGCTGGCCTGAAGTCAAGTCTCTCAGGGCTGACCTAAAGTCCAGTCTTAAAGCAATTGAATCAAGTCAAGTCTCCGAGGTCTGGTCGGAAGTCAAGTCTCTGAGGTCTGGCCTGAAGTCAAGTCTTAAATCAATTGAATCTAGTGAAGTCTCTGAGGGCTGGCCTGAAGTCCTGTCTTAAAGCAATTGAATCAAGTTGAATCTCTGAGGGCTGGCCTGAAGTCAAGTCTCTGAGGGCTGACCTGAAGTCAAGTGTCTGAGGGCTGGCCTAATGTCCAGTCTAAAGGCAATTTAATCAAGTTAATTCTCTGAGGGCTGGCCTAAAGTCCAGTCTAAAGGCAATTTAATCAAGTTAATTCTCTGATAGCTGGCCTGAAGTAAACTCTCTGAGGGCTAGTCTGGAGTCTAGTCTCTGAGAGCTGGCTTGAAGTCAAGTCTCAGGGATCTCCCGGCAGTCTTAGTCATTTACTCAGGTGGACAACACTTTCTTTAATAACAAACAAATACATTAGTTTGATGCTTTTTCAGTGTCACATTGTTTAGTTTCTGTGTGAGAGGATTTCACCTCATAATCAGTGTTCTGCATGGAAAGTATTTATTTGCTCCGTCCTACTAAGAGCAACCTAGCAAAACAGTCTTTCATTCTCAGTGCAGTGTTCAACTAAAATGATAAAAGCATTGTTCACATGCACTGTTGACACAAGGAGTGACCTTCTTCCATTGTTTCCCACTGTTTTTCAGGAAGTTGTTAAGGTCTCTCTGGTTGGTATGTTCTTTGTTGGCACTTTTGGAGGTAGCATAATGATGCATAACTTAAAAAAGCACCATCTGACCTTGTGCTTTGGTTTAGGGTACATGTATTGGGCCTAAATATACTGTTTGTGAACAGGAATACATTAGATAAAAGTTGTGTTATGATAATAATACAAGGTTCGGTGAAGATGTACAGAAAAGGTAATTAAACCAACAGTAGCCTAGTACACCAATTATTATATTTTATTCATCACAGCCATTATCGTTTTGCTGTATGTTGAGCCTTTAGTTCACTACATAGTTTGCATTTCTCATGGACTTTTCTCAGGCCATTTCCTAAGAGACTGGCATATGGTAGGAAAGCCAGGCAAGTATGAAGAAAGATACTTTCATTGAGTATTCCTGTATTATGTAACCACAGCAACTATATGGATCTATGTCAGCTATCTGCCAACTGTTAGGCTCAAGACCCAGGATCTTCTATGAAGACTTAACCACCCCGACTCACCAAATCCCCACCAATTTCATTTGAAGCTCACAATGTGTGGGACGTAGCTTCATGGAATTTATGTTAAAAAATAAGTTAATCCAACTCAGTCTGCAAGTTTGAAATATCAAGTGTGGAAATGTTTAATAGTTCATTATTATCTACATTAATGAGTATTGTGCCTTTATCTTCCCTGTGGACACTGTCTTTGTCTTATTATGGGTTTACTGCTTCACTTGAGAGGCATTACTCTCCTTTTTTCGCCTCTCCTTTTTTGGTATGTATTGGATGATAACATGAATATGACTCCAGAAATTATATCTGCAATATTCTTCTGTAACTACCTTGCATTTTCTGGTATTGGTCAATTTTGACATTATTTTCATTGCTAGTAGTTCCTGGTGAATTGCTCTCACATTCCCCTCCCCCCCCCACCACCCCACCATCCCCCACCCTCCCCTCCCCTATTGGTACAAACCACTTGCTGCACAATACAAAGTGGCATGTAGGATCGAACAAATGGTTTGTCAAATTTGGAGATCGGAGATGTATTTTCTTTAAGTTTTGAATCTTCACTAATGTGATATGTCTTAAAATGAAGTTGAAACAAAGGAAAGGTGCATTATATATGGCTCTATGAGGAGACAAAATAGTTGGTCACAGATGGATTTGTTTGAAATATTGGCACTTTCCAGTTTCTAACTGGGTATTTAAATTTCTCAAGCAAAAAATCATTTCCTGTGTTTGTTTTGTTAATCTAACGAATCCAATTACAACAAGTTAGTACATGAGATCTAAAATAATGACTCAACTAGTTCCTTTTCACTAAGTTTAACTATGACCTTTAAATGTTTTATTATCCTTCGGCTAGCCGCTGTGAGCTATTAGGGCAGTTTTACTTTGCTATGTAGTTGTTCCTTATCTGGAATTTCTGAGTTAACCTTTGTATCGTACTCCCACACGATATTATTTCAAGTGAAATTATTGGATTAATACTTTCAAATAGCGCTTTAAACAATTGCATTGCAAAGTATGAGGGTAACAGTCAGTGTTGAGGTTCTGAAGCAGGGTTAAGTTTGAATGGTTATCGAGGAGGCTACCAAATTTCTGTTTGGACAACCAATGAGCTTTGGAGGTGGTTCCATGGAACAACTAGTTGTTAAATACATCAAATTCAGATTGCACTGCAACTTAATACCCCCAAATAGATGATAAATAAATTGGTATCACCATCCATCATTTTGGAGATACTAAAATAAAACAAACATTGTGGTAGGCCTGTGATCCATTCGAATGGGTAGGGGGGTTACCGGCCCGAACTTGGTGTTCTATTCACCAAACCTATGCATACAGTGTACATATTGTCATCTCTGTTAATTTGCTACATTTTGCGGGAAACCAAATTTGCTGATCTGACAACCGATATGCAAAACCTGGTTGTAAAATCCTACACAATTTGCCCGGTGAATCCTGGGTGATTTGGACTATGACAGGGCAGGGTTCATATTAAACCAAAACCAAGAAAAATCTTTTTACAGAATACTTATTTTCAGTTTAATTGTTTTCCATATAGATCTGTATAGAATTAGGATATTATAATATCTTAAATTACCTTCACTTAGATCTCAAATTCCAGTCGATATTTTGAGACAAAAGTTTAGACAGGATGAAATGATATGAAATTAACAAATGCAATATAATTTCTTGTAAATCAGTACATTTTACAATAAAAAATTCTAAATGTGTTTTTGTTACGAATGTAAGATTCTGTTCTTTTCGGACAGTCTGTGTAATTAGCTGATCTCTTTTACATACCTACAGTCTGTGTAATTAGCGATCTCTTTCACATACCTACAGTCTGTGTAATTAGCTGATCTCTTTTACATACCTACAGTGTTAAAAGCAGCAAAAGTGGATCATGTCACATCACATGTTTTCTTGTTATTATTGTCAAAGTTGTCACAAAAAGTGAACAATATCTACTACTAGTGTAAAATATAGATCTGATTATAAATTGAGTTAGTTTCTGGTTAAAAGATTGTAAATTTGTAATTACAAACTTCTTCAAATCATTTCAGTTACTTTTGCTCAGTTTGTCTCTAGTTTAGAAACAGGTTATTAAGTTTTCAATTTTGCCCATTTCAACTTTATCTTCATCCTATCAATTTCAACAATCTGTTAATGACCTCAATAATCATACAGACATTTGCAAGCTACACAGAAGCATTATATTAATCATTTGCAAATCTGCTATGTAACCCATTATAAAATCACATCAATAAAACCTTGCAAGGCTTGCAGGTCGATGCTGAAAGCCAAGGTGGTTAATCACTCAGAAATCATGCTGGTATAATATCAGACATGTTAAAGGTTTCTTCATGCATCAGTGGCATACCATGAAATGTTTGCTACTTTTTTCAGAAAGAACTAGGTCTGTTGACATCTGTTCAACTTTTCACCATTTTACCAAACTTTGGATGGAAATCGGTCAAACACCTTAGAACTTCATTTTTCTTGAAGTAATGAAAGATCCAATCTGTTGGATTCTAACATTTTGTCTCTCTGTGACTATTGCACCTAACGTTATTCACCTGCCGAAGTAATAAACATGTCAGAAATGTTCAGAAATTTGTGTACACAGTTTGCAGTAAACTTGATTTGTATAGCTTATAATGTGAGAGCTGCATTACTGATAGTAGCAAATAAATGTAAGCAATGTACTAAAAATAAAATGTATGGGATAAACTGCTTAGGAGAACAGCCAACTACCAACACATAGAAATCACTGGAAATATGACATCACTGTTATGTCTAAGTACAGTGCACTTGCTCAGTCATTGAAATAATAATATAAAAAAATTAAAAAGCCAATTAAAGCATGTAATCAGCTCTGTCCCCCAAATAGCCAGATAACTGCTTAAACTGTTTGACGTCATGGACAAATTTAGAACACGGGCCATATTTACGGTATGGTTTGCAGTGTTGATCAACAAACTTTGCTTTAAAAGAAATTTCTGTTTGATTCATTTCTCAATTGTGGTGAAACTTCGCCCAAGTGAGAAATTGCATTATGATTTACAGTCTTTTATATTTGGGATTCTAACTTTTTCATAGATATCTTCAACATGTTCCATTGGATCGTAAACCTTCTCGTCCTAGCTTCTGAGCAGTGTCTTTGCCTTCACGTTAGAGCGTAGTGTGGGATTACCTCCAGTTATCGTAGTGGCCACTGTTCTTTGTGCTTTGGATATCTTTCTTGTCTACCATAGCAACAGGAATGCTCTTTCTGTACATCTCCCTTGGACTACTGTATGGAAGTTCATTTGGTATCTGCTTCCATGCTGCCATTTGTGTATTACTCCAACACTTCCCCGTAAAATACACTCTGCCTACAGCAGTACTACTATACTGGGTTCAACAGTCGGTAAGACTTTAATCACAATTTGTTGTCCTTGCACTAGGGTTTCCACATGTCTATAATTCCCAGACATCTACATATTTATATCTTAATTGTGCATGTACTTTGATGTAGAAAACATCTGTTTCTAGGGTGGTACTACATACCAGGAGTGCTTGAATTGCCAATATATAGAAATGAACAGTCCTTAAACACTCAGATCTCAGATCTCAAAATTCTGTTGAGTTGGATCTTGGGCCACTCTAATTGACATCATCAAGGTACCCTTCAAATATGTTCTTTTGTCACATTGAGGGGAATTTGACCCCCTCCAGCAGACTGACATTTCTTAGTGCATCATATAAAATATGGCTGCTGTATCGTGTGCCCCAAACAAGCAGAAACCCATGGTACAATCAATAATTTTCCCAACTGAGACTATTGGCTTTGAACTGAGTATGTGACAGATTAGGTCTGATAAGACCAAAAGTAAAAACATGTCACAGAATCATAAATAAGTAGCTAGGCCTACTTTAGTGTCTCAAACAATTAAAAATAAAATGTCTCCTCTAGTACTAGGTATATACTATACAGTAGCTAGGTGTGCGCGAGTCCTCAGCAACTCACGGCTACTTTGAACTGC
This sequence comes from Apostichopus parvimensis, assembly GCA_000934455.1. NCBI lineage: Eukaryota > Metazoa > Echinodermata > Holothuroidea > Aspidochirotida > Stichopodidae > Apostichopus > Apostichopus parvimensis. The sequence continues at coordinate 15,809 of KN886838.1, forward strand.
TAATCTGATTTATCCAGCTCTTCCATAGATGACAGCAGTTCAAACATTCACAGTGCTACCAAAGTCAAACGAAAGGGGGTGAAAAGTAGAAAACGTTCCTTGACCGCCCTGTCTTGGTGTGGCTACTGCCAAGTTGTGATGAAACTTGGACGAATGTGGATCTTTGCCGTTGCCTGTGGCATGGTGTGTGTTTATTATTAATAGCCTATAGTGAGTATTTACGTTCCAAAGGGAAAGCCTTGCTTTTAAATGTTAGTCTTTCTTAGGTTTTTTTCCTACACTATTGACATGCATTGCAAGTAAAGCAGTGACAGGGTGATTTTTACCATAAATTTCCTGAGATTTCATGGTATTATTTTGCCTCAGTAACAGACCTTGAAGAATGTTCTTTTATCTTGAATTTATTGGCGCCATGCATCCACTGTCAATGTGGTTTATTTTGGTGCTACCAATTTAAGGATCTGTTTTATTTCTGTCGGTCAAAGGGAAGGACCTTTTTCAAGTGTTTTTTGTTTGAATGTATTTGAGGATTAAAATTCTTCCAGCTTGTATACCTGTCTTGTTACTGTATGTAATAGAGTACTTTTACATTTAGCATCATGACAACACAGACTTGAGATACATTATCTGTCATGTGGCCATTCTGCGTCTAGTTACACTACAATACGTTTTAACCTCATCTGCATATTTAATTTTTATTAAATCTCATTTAACCATTTGGTTTTCTGCAGTTAGGTAAAAAATGTACATGATAAGCTAGATGTAGAAATAGAAGATTGCTTGAGGTTTGGCTGCTTAGTGTGAACAATGTGTCTCTTCAGTGTTACTACAGAGGGTGCGGTCATATGTGTGCTATCTATACTGTTAACAGATCTCTGAATCAAAGTAGCATTATTTTCTGAAAGTGCTCACAAGCATGCAAAACACAGACTGGCTGATTTACTAGTTCAAGTTTCCACTTATGCAATTTGGCCCAAGAAATAACATGCTTTAGAAGAGGCTAGTGAAATTTGCTTAGAACAAATAGATTGACTGTAACTTTAATAATTATGAATGAAATTGTATACTACTAGTGATGAACTCATGGTAACGTTATGATCTATCAAAGTGTCCTGGAACTAGAAAGGACCAATATGACAACGCCCTCTAGTAATAATGGTTGTGGCTGGAGAGCCCCATTAAAGTTACATTTCAGTGAATAATTATGAATTATCTCATCTAGGTTAAAATAATATATGCTAATTGGGTAAATTGATACATAAATGCAAATAGTGATGTAGCAGATTTTTCAGACTCAAACAATCCTTGAGAATTTTTTTTTAATGTGAACACTAAATTAGTCCCTGAAATTATCATAAATCCATAGTTTGATATATTTGCCTCATTTTATATCAGTTATTTACAGTTACTATTAAAGTGTTGCTCAATTATATGTTTGCTTAAACTTTTTAAGAATAGTATTGGTTCGTGGTAAATCTGTGCTCCTCTCAGCTTGATAGAAATATTTCATTGAGTTTGTGTAATTTGTGACCAGTGTTTTGAAATATTAAGTAGAAATACTCTCATGTTGTTTAGCATGATATGAAGAGTTATTGATGTTTCCCCGATTTGTCATTAGCGTCTAAGTGGGTATGGGTGTTGCTGATGGTAAGCTAGTTTAAGGAATTAGTGGTTATAAATGACGCAAGCTGCTGTCAGCTTTCGAAGATGTTTCCTTATAGGTTTGACTAGTCTATGCATTACCCGGATTTTCTGGTGGCAAAAAATTTGATGACTTATATGGAGAAAGATATTTATACTGTTAAATTGACAGTGCAATTTACATCTTGTTCCTTACCCTTGATACAATTGTTTGACCTGTTACTACATATAAGACTCCATTACTCCGGGAAATGGTCTGTGATGTCATCATGGCAAATGTTCTTCACACCCTTACTGTCTAATCATAATATTGGTGTTGATTTGTCCTTGTACTGTGGTACATTGAATGTTGTTTAGTTTTTCATTATTTCACTTATAATTTCTTCACTATGTAACTCTTGTTGTGTATCATTTTCCTCATCTTTTACTGCTGAATTGCCATGGTGACAACACTATTAGTCTCTGATGTAATTGTCAGATGCATTCATAAAATTCCACCCAAGTTTGTATCGTACAATATGCTATTTGGGATGTGGTTTGCATCCAAATTTGCAGACAATATTCAGCAATTTTTGTTTAATAAGCCATGAATCTCAGCCACCAGAATATCCCTTTCAAAAGTGGTGGTTAAGCCACATTGACGGTAGCACAGTTCCTACTGACAAGCGTTGGATCTCTTCAGCATGGTATAAACAGTAAAATGTTTTTTCTCTTCAGTTATGAGAAGTCTATACATATTTAGTGGGAGTTAAATTAAATCTATGTTGGCCTAACTTTTGACTAGTAATTAACGGTAAATCCATGTTCCTCTTGGCTGGAAAAGAAATATAGCAAAGCTTTAAAATTGGTAGAGGTCAAAACATTTGAGAATGCATTCTTCAAATAAGGTATGGAGTCATAGAAGTCTGTTGGCATGCATTTTTATCATTATCTATGATATTTTGATGTTCTGTGAAAATGCTGTATATCAGCTATCTATGGTTGCATCACATTGCCATCTAGTGTAGGAACTAGATCATTCACTTTAGTTACGTGTGGTATCGTAAACATGACTGCTCTACCACCACATACCGTTTGAAATTAACTGAAGGATATTTCGTGACTTAATAAGAATTCATGATGTGAGCAAGATAGTTTTAAGATCCATGTTAATCTAACAAAACATTATTAAGTGATGTTAGAAAATTTGAAGTGGATTCTATTTTTTTGAGGTAAAAGGATGTTTTAATTGAGCAGTAAAATTTAGTGGATGATGGTGGTCACAACATATTATAGTATTACAGAAGGATTTTTAAGCCCATATGGCATGTAATAAATATGTAAGGAGTAAGTTACAATTAAGAAAGTGCAGAGATATTACCTGCTATTAAGCTGTGAAATATCTCACAATTTGAGTTTCCAACAATTACAATTTGTAAATGTTCATAAGTTTGGTATGAAGCCATATAAGAACATTTTAACTTTTTCCTTATGTATAAGATTTGGGAACAATGGTCTGCTTTTGTTTGTTTTTGTTTATTGGTACTAAACTGCTGGCCAACTTGTTCTCATTCATTATATTGCCATGATATTTCTTAGTATAGGTAAGCAGATTTTGTAGAGTAATAATGTGAAGAATAATTCGCTGCAACTAATGTTATTGCTGATCTAACAGAATAAACTAATATTTGTTTTCTTCCCTTCTATATCTCCGTGTATTTTTCTTTGAATTATTTCTCCCATATATAAAATGACTACATGTTTATACTATAACTTAAAAATGTTTTGTGCTTTAGTTTACCATCATATCATTGTTGAAGTTTTTGTTGAAGCTTTATTTTAAGTCAAATTAATCTGTTATCAGAATCAACATTTAAAGGTCAGCAAGGGTGCCTTCATGAAACATAATTCTGCTACTTCCAAGTAGAGTCCACCAAACTTGCACCAATTATCAATTTCACACATAAACTTAGCAGGGTTATAAATAAAAAAAGGAAACAAAGGATTAAATTGTTGAGACATAAAGTGTTCTGTTTTGTACCATTAATGGGATAACTATCAAGTTAGGAACTCCCAAAGGATTGTAAGCATGTAGTTCTGTTCGTTAGACTCAAGGAGTATGTTGTTTTATTTTGTGCATATATTAAATGGTTCGGGTCAAAATAATCGAAAAGTTGCAATCAAAGCAAATACATCTTAGGCACTAGAATTAGGATGCTGAGGGGGCTGCAGCATGCGGAGTCCAGGCTGCAGGGGACATGTTTTATGTTCTGCAGTTTCACACAACAGGCATTTTGCTGGTCTGCAGAGATAACCTCTATTGTTTGATATATTGATACAGCTTTGCTCCAAGGGATTTTGCAGCTGCTGCAGCATGTTTTGTTTTATTGACACAAAAGTATGATCTAATTGTATGAGTGACATCTATAGAGACCACATAATTGTCCTTGAAGGGTGAATGTTATTAGTTGAGATTACACTATCGTTTGCTGTATATATTGCTTTACTTCTGCATTGGTTTCATCAAACCATTGGTTTCATATTTTCTGTCAAGTGAGTGTCATGTTTGGTTCTTCTCATGTCTCCGTTTTTCATTGGTAAACAGGTTTGAGAGTTGCTTTTGGTAAATACATTTTAGAGTTTTAGAGCAAACATATTTTAGAGTTTTTACGAGTAAACAGATTATAGAGTTGTTTTGAGTAAACAGATTTAAGAGTTGTTACAGGTAAACAGATGTTAGAGCTGTTACAAGTAATCAGATTTAGAGTTGTTAAAAGTAAACATATTTTAGAGTTGTTACAAGTAAACAGATTTAGAGTTGTTACAAGTAAACATATTTTAGACTTGTTACAAGTTAACATATATTAGCGTTGTTTCGAGTAAACAGATTTTAGAGTTGTTTCGAGTAAACAGATTTTAGAGTTGTTTCGAGTAAACATATTTTAGAGTTGTTTCAATTAAACAGATTTTAGAGTTGTTACAGGTAAACAAATTTTAGAGCTGTTACAAGTAAACAGATATAGAGTTGTTACAAGTAAACATATTTAGAGTTGTTACAAGTTAACATATTTTACAGTTGTTTC
>KN886839.1:0-24766 GCA_000934455.1 Apostichopus parvimensis
TACAAACTGTTTTCAGGAAAAGGTGGTACCTGTTGTAAGCATTAAATGCAAAATCAGTATAATAGACATTCAAAGGTTTCAATGTGCCAGAATGAAAATCATAAATATATTAATTTCATCATGTGTTGCTTAATAGTAAATATTTGCTGGTTTCTTCTCAAGACCAGTGAAATAATTGAGACCATGTAGGTCCACAAAGGTTGAGGCCAAGACCAGCAAAACGTGGTCTCAAGGGCTACATACTGGTCATTTGTAGTCATTCTTATTCGTACATGTATAAACAGCCAGGGATTTTCCTGTTTCCATAATAAGTAGACTACTAGTTTGGAACACTACTGTACTGAGTATATAATGAGTTGCCTGAGCATATAGCCAAGTCTGTGATGGAAATGATGGTCCGTAGGATGTGTATCAATATCGATTGATTACATTGGTTGTATTTGTATGTAGTTTCAACATAGAAACCACCAATCACTCTTAAATAATTGGCGCTTTTAAGAAAACCATGTATTGCATGTTGTTGTTATCATGTGGATTATTTACAAAAACATTGGCAAGCATCTTATCACGTCAATGTCAAAGTAGTCAAATCATTCACAAAGATGTAATTTTGACTCACAAAAAGAGAGGCACACCTGGTTAATATTTGTCTACTATCTAGCTCGAATTCGCTACTATAACTGTGTCGAATTTATCATTCCTTGGAGATCTGAAATAAACCTATTACATATAATCCTTACTATATACAAACAATCATGTTATGCAAGTTTAAAACTTGACTTTTACAGTCCACAGGGTAATAAAAACTTTTAAGCTGATGACACATCTTCAGAATGATCCTTACAGAATTTACATCAGTAGTAGTTATATAGTTCTAAGGATAAACAAAAACTATACATAAACTAAATATAGTTTTAGTGAACATGCACATGTAAGACACAACAAATAATCTCAAAACACATATAGCTTTTCTTGTAAATAAGTCATTGCTTGCCCAGTTGCATTCTGTGAGAGACATATGGCATAATTCAAACCCAAGCAAGGAATAATGAACCATATTGTGTAGGTTTAAGCTTATGTTTACCTGGTAAGTAGCTGCTTCACTACATAAACTGATAAGGTCATCCCATTCTATTGTCAGTGAAGTCTCTGCTTTATCAGTAACAGACACATTTCCTGGAGGATAAGGCACTGTAAAGGGATAAATAATTAAATGTTACCTTATCACCATGCCTTTAATGAAAACTGGCAATTGTTTACAAAATGCACCAATGCATTGTCAAGACACAAATTCTGTATGAATTGCCTGTGCATGGGAATATTTTCACAAATGCGCACAAGCAAACACTACGTAGAAACGAGCAAAATGTTCGGACGCTTGACAATAAGCCTAACATTCAAGACTCATTCATCTAGCAAAGCAAGAGATAAACTTGAACATCCCTCCTGTGGCTTTAAGATGGAGATACATGAAAGCCTAGGCAGGTGAAAGAGATGAGGGTAAAAACTGAGTAATGGGCCTAGTTTAAAGCTATGTGATTTAGGCCAATAGCAATATTATCAGATTTAGAGCAAATTAACGACTCTTTTAACATCTGCTACAGCTTAATTATGTGTGGAGCTCTTAAATCCATATCACTAGTATTTATGGCTAGCTATCATAAGTTTTTAATATATTTTGAAGAAAATACATGATCACTTTCAAAATATTGCGCAAATTTTGAAAATTATAACAAAACTTAAAGACAGTGTCCTACCTTCATTTCTAACCATTCATTTTCCTAACACTAAGTTTTTTTAATGTCATAAATATTCCCGATTACTCATAAATTATCTGGCTGTTGAACAAAATGAAGGTAAAACTCTTATCTTGACTCATTGTTCTCTGTCTATGCAGTCTTACTAGGAGCTCCTCCCTGTCCTTCTCTCACTAGTGTTATCTTGCTTTCTCATAGATTATCTGGCTGTAGACCAGGAAACTGATAAGACTCTTACCTCACACAGTGTTCTCTGTCTCTGAGTGTTACTAGGAGCTCCTTCCCCTCCCTGTCCTTCTCTCACTAGTATTATCTTGATTTCTCATAGATTATATGGCTGTAGACCAGTAAACTGATAAGACTCTTACCCTGACACAGTGTTCTCTGTCTCTGTGTGTTACTAGGAGCTCCTTCCCCTCCCTGTCCTTCTCTCACTGGAACTATCATGAATTCATATTGAGTGTCTGGCTGTAAACCAGTAAACTGATGAGAGAGACGACCTCCTCTCCTAACTTCCATGAAACTCTCTGTCGTTCCTTCCTCTCGATATTGAATCCTATAATCAATGATAGGTCCATCTCCAATGTCCATCTCGTGATTCCACGCCGGCCAAGAGACAGTGATACTGGTAGAAGTTACATCAGAGAAGGCTAGTACGCCAGATGCATTAGCGTAGACTGGTAGAACTGAGTAAGTAGAATATACCCAAATAACTATTGACCTTTATAGTTTTGAAAATTGTAACCTGAGACCAGAATGATAGACTCCTTTCTTAGAGGGATAACAAAGTCTGAACTTTCAAAATATTGTAATATCACAGAGCAATTAAAAACAACCATGTTGGTCCAAGTTCTATCTTTATAGCTCGTTACAAATGTTGAAATTTATTTTAATTAAGTACATTGAACAATACTTTGTAATGCATGTTACATGGATAACACATCAAACTTGTTTTTCACTATTTTTCACTGAAACGAGGACCCCTACGGAAGCAAATCACTGTACAGTTTTAAGAAGCCACGTGAGGTTATATAATCTGATAATCTGAAAATATGAAGAAAACATTTGGATCAGACATATGTATACTCATGTGAGCAGTATAGCCTGATGCAATCACCAGGGTGAAGACAGCTACAGTTATCAATAGGGTGAATGGAAAAAAATCACTCACTACATCCCCCAACTTGACTAACCTCTACGTTCCCCAACCTGAACACCCACTGTAATCATCCACCTGAACACCAACCAACATCACCACATGAACACCAACCAAATTCATTAACATGAACACCTGCTATATACACCACCCTGAAAACCTGCTGCATTCACTAACATGAACACCAAATACAATCACCAATGTGAACACCTGCTGCAATCACCAATATAAACACTCAATGCAATCACCAAACTGAACACAAACTGCAATAAAAAGTAAAAAATACCAGCTGCAATCAAAAGCATGAACACCCACTTCAATCACCAAAATGAAGACCTGCTGCAATAACCAAAATGAACAGTTACTACAGTCACCAAAATGAACATCCACTATCATCACCAAAATTAACATACACTATAATCACCAAAATTAAAAATACACTATAATACACCTATTGCAATCACCAAATTGAACACATACTACAGTCACCAGCAACAACATCAACTGCATTCATCAAATTGAACACCTACTGCAATCACCAAAATGAACATCCACTATAATCATCAAAATGAACACCTAATGCTCTCACCAAAATGATCACCCACTGCAATCACCAAAATAAACATCCACTATAATCATCAAAATGAACACCTCATGCAATCATCAACCTGAAATTGCTAATAAAAAGTTAATACCTTTAAACTTGTTTATAATTCTGTAGTTGAGTTTTTTTCAACCTGACAGCAAATTAACTATGAGACCTAGGTCTTACATGAAATGTACCATTCATTAATTCCACAGATGGAAGAATTCTTCATTCATACTAACCATAAGGCATCAAGATGATAGTCTCTTTTAGATTAGTACTACTGATGGAACAAGTCACATCCGTGCCTGCATCTAGTTTAATACCCACTACCTTTGTTTGGTTATAACTTCTTGCATCTTCATCAGCAGTAAGTAGTGTACCCGTAGGACTCAGTACCAAGTCACTCTCTGCCACCAGAGGGTTCCTAATAACAGTACAAGTCACGTTAGCTGTCTGTCCAGAGTTCACTCTGACATATGTTAGACTGAAGTTCCCTGAACCATTATCTGTCCAGAATAAAGAATTATTCCTGTCAAATTAAGCCTCTGATTTCAGAGTAGTATGAAGTTTCAACAAGAAATTACTTTTTTATACTCACTGGATAAGTAAGTTAAAAATTTTGAAATTATTTGACATAAATTGCTTGTCACTATAAGGTATGGAAAAGTTAACATTTTTAATAACAGAAGCACATATTCAATGATGAATAATTAAATGGGAAATAACTCTTCTGGGCATTAGCACAAAATAAATATATTTAAGAGTGAATATTGATGAGATGCTGTTCCTGGTCCTGTGTATTAGTTACCTTGATTACATGCTATCCCAGTCCAAGGTACAGCACACCCATTAGCACAGTCATCCTCAACTTCCCTGCATACATTCTCTTCACTGGGGCAGGAGCAGGGTAGGTTGCAGAAGCCACCATAATAACCAACAGGACAAGGGACATCTACAACTAATAGAATTAGCAGTAATATACTTGAAGTGGTAATAATGTATTACTATAGATAATGCTCACTAAAGTTGCCATGTTTAGTTATGGTTGATAAAGCTGCAGCCCTGATGAGGTTGCTTTTTCATGTCTACTTGAACCTAATTTTGCTGAAGACTGAATGGAGTAGATTACTATTCATATGATGTTAAGTTGTTTCAAGATTATGAATATTGTGTATCTCAACATACTAGTACTATGGTTATTTGTACAGACACAGGTCTACTCCTTCGTTGTTGTATGCTAGCAATCTGTCTACTTTGCTCTGTACTATGAAATTATTCCCAGTTACTGAGCTGAATGACGTGACTGTACCTCATGGCATTGTTTTTTATTCTTGTCTGGATTTGGAGTCACAATTTTCTTGACCTGTGAACTGACTTTTGTAATAAATGACTTATGACTTTGATATATTTGACTTCTTTACATCACCTGCGTAGATGCTGCAAATATGATACTACCTTAAATAGGAGGTGCTAATATCCTAGATAGGAGAGTGCTACTACTTTAAACAGGAAATGCTACTACCCAAAATAGGAGCAGCTATTACCCTGAACCGGCAAGCTACTAGCCTAACAGGAGGTTCTACTAAGAAGAGGTGATACTACTCTACACAGATGCAACTAGAGGTGTTACTACTCTAAACAGACGCAGCAACTAACCTAAACAGAAGCAACTACTACCCTAATTAGAAGTAGTTACTAACCTTAACAGGACCAGCTACTAGCTTAAAACAGGAGTTGTAACTAACCGAAACATACGCTGATACTACTCTGAACAGAAGTAGCTACTAAGTACCCTAAACAGGAACATGATGCTACTACCCTAAACAGGAGCAGCTACTACACTAAAGCAGAAGCAGCTACTACCCTAAACAGGTCATGTTACTACCCTAAACAGGAGGTGCCACTACCCTAAACAAGAGGTGCTACTACTCTTAACAGATGCAGCTCCTATTCTAAACAGGAAATGCTACTATTCTAAACATGTGGTGCTACAACCCTTAACAGGAGTTGCTTCTACCCTAAACAGGAGTTGCTGTGACTCTAAACAGAAGTAGCTACTATCCTCAACAGGAAATGCTTTACACTAAACAGGAGGTGCTACTACTCTAAATAGATACAGCTACTATCCTATGCAGGAAAAGCTACAACCCTAAACAGGAGGTGCTACTACTCCTAGAAGTGACGATGCAAAGGTGTACTGTAAAGGTTTTTAGCATACAGGCGACGCTACTACTGCTATACAGGCGACGCTACTACTGCTATAGTCGGCGATGGTACGTGCTACTACTCAGTCCATACTACCCCAAACAGGAGTCGTCGGTCTCTAGTTAGTTCAATTGTTTGCAAACAATAAAGTCAGTGTTAACCTTTGGACCTTTTCAGAGTATGCATTCAATCGTTAAGCTTATATGCATGATGAATACAGGCCACTAATGCTAATCCTGCAGCACATCTATGATATAAAAGTGTCGATGTGAGGCTCCACTTCCTGAACTTCCCTTCACCACCATTTATTGCACATTCAAGGCAATAATTGTTGTACAATTTTATTATCTTATACCTGCAACTAGTCTCAAATTTGGATAGAAAAATTAAACAAATGGTCTTGCCCCTGCAATGTATACACACAGGTATATACTTGCATGAAGTATTAAGCTAAGCAAAAGATGTAAACATGTTTGTGCTGATTTGTCAGCATATTTGTTACAATAGTAACGAAACTTTTCCTATTGCCATTGACATTAAAAAAATATCTTCTTTTATTATTGAGATAATACAGACCGATTTAATGTCATGCATGTGAAGGGAGTAAGTTGTACCATATCACAGTCCAGAAAAAAAAATTCCAGTACTTTATCAACTTCGAAAACACCAATAAGTTAAATATCTCCAAATAAAGTTAAGTTTGCCAAAACCTTCTACAATGATAGTCAGGTGATGTATGATTTCATATAGTCTCACACATTGGCTATTGACATTGCAGTTTTACATAGTAATTCGAAAATATACACAAGTATTGATCGTACATCTTTTTTGATATAGTTCCATTCCCAGCCTTCAACTAACCCCTTACCACACCCCTCCTACCCCGCAGAAATTATCAAAAAGCGGGACAATTCTTATATATTTAACAGTTCAGTAATATTAAACATATTCATACCTTGCTCTTAAAATATGAACAGTGAGCCAGGAAATAATTAACTCCCAACAAATTAGACTCATGCAGAAATCAATCTTAGAGCCATCAGTAATACCCTACAATATTCCAGAAAGTCCATTACTGATCACTCAAGTACAACCATTAACTAGAATTTTCTGCCACTCTGAAATCATTCTATGAGCATTGTATTGTTCAGTTATACAACCCCTAGTCTCTGTTTAATTTGGAGGATGATAACTTTCAGGGAATCAATCAGTAAAGTATAATCACCCTAAGAGGAGGCATTGTTAACTGGCCATTACAATACAGTTTGTCAATATATTATGAACTCTGGCACAAACCCTGCCCTCTGCAATACCAATAATGCTGATAAATATCCCATAACTGTCCATAATTATACAATGCAAGTACTTACATTGACAGTTTTTTCCCCTCCATCCATCCTCACATCGGTTATTTTCACACACACCAGTGTCTAAAGCACAGAGAGAGTTATCTGCACAATGGCACTCCTGTTTACAGTTAGCACCAAACTTCCCTCTCTCACAAACTGGAAAGGATTCGACAAAGTAAGAGATTAATCAAGACATTACTGATGAATTACTAAAACGTTACTAAGATATCAGAACACTAAAGAGCATACATTCAAGATATGAACTATACTGTTACAATATTCTCTCTGTAAGAAATGTAATGTGCAAGGTGATATTATGTATACTAACAACGAAAGTTAACATACGAATTCACTATCAAGTATCTCATAAAAGTGACAATTTTTCAACGTTTACAATATGGATAGTTGGATGATCATCGATCTCCCTAATTTGAAATGTCAGGAAATATCATTACATTGTTGTCTTCCCAAGATATTTGACCATATTACTTAATTTAGTTATCTTTTTGCAGTGCAAGGCTAGATGTCTATATCTTCGATAAACAGAAAACACAATAAGTCTATTGCATAATTACACCAATGACACCACTAAACCATTTGACACCACTGGAACCATTGTCAGTATTGAAAGATAAATGGGTGTACCTCCTTTTGAAACGCTGGTTTATAACTAGACAATTGTGTAAAATAGAGAATAGAAATACAATGTTAATTATCACTTAACAATATAAATGTAATGTTCTTGGTCAGATTCTCTAGAATAAAATACAAAGAACGAATCCACTGTCAGAAACCAGTGTCAGGTCATTCATTACCATGTACATTCTATGGTCAAAGATCAACAGCAAAGAAATTAGAAAAAAACCAGCAATGTTTAAAGCTAGCAATATTACATGTATGTTCACATCAACATATATAGCTTACCAGATTATCAACTTGTTGAACATATGGAATTTATGTTATGAAAGGCTGAAAGTGCTATAGAAACAGTTTTTGACCAGCTCTTACATACTTTACTATAAAGACTCACATTAAAGTTTCCAAGTTATAATTTTGAAGTATAAACAAAGTATTATTGATACCTTCTGTGCAGTTTAATCCTTTATAGCCAGCAGGGCAGAAACAGCCAAGAGGGTCAGGATAACAGATGATTGCACCCTGACATCCATCAGCATGGTCATCACCAGAATCATCACATTTATACTCAGCATTCTGACCAAAGACATTCCTGCCATGAACTGTTGATGCAAACATGACGAAGGTATACATGGTGATCAAGGTAACGTTGGCAACAGTCTGCTAAAACAATCTCACCAACATGCAGACTGTTGATGAGCCCACATGATAAAGGCATAGAATGTGTATAAATTAGCTGATAGGACAGAGGCTCAATTCAATCGCTGCATTTTATGCAATGAACAAGTGGGAATAAGTAGGATATAAAGATAAAAAGACATCTCTAGAAGCAAACTGTTGATAACATTTCTTTACAAGATTACCACATTAGTGACACAATCTGACCAGACACATTTTACCATGAACAGCTAGCTGAGGTAGTGGAAATATTATGTCTATATGTGTTTGTTCCTTTCATCTGTATAGTGTGTTTAAGACTTTGCTAAGTTGAAAGTTTGTAAAGAAAGGCTTCCATTGTTCAGCCAAGTGGTTTAAGCTGTTTATGTGAAAATTAAGCATGGCTTGGTAGGTTCTCCTTGGCTGTTTATCATTACAAATTCTTGCTGCTGGAGGCTGCAGGCTCTGTCCTCTTAAACTCGTTATTTTCGTTCTTGTCTTTTCATCTGTAAAATTTGAGTTGTTATCTTCTCAAGATATTGTATTATGATCTGTATCTCTATGTTGACGAGATGAAGTGCTCTTAGAAGCATGGATGTATTACATTTTCCTTGTACAGTCTCAGACAAGGGACCAATGATTTTATCTAAGATGGTGGCTTTGCAGCTAGACGAGATATCCGATAGCGTTGTGGTTCTTAATTTCTTACTCCCCAATCATTAATGAATCTGATGTGGTAATGTGTAGTTTTACATATTGTCCAGTTGGCTTGCCTTAGTAAGTTCCCCATTGGCCTCATATAGAGCATCATGCATAGCGACAGAGCTCCTCTCAGATAAGTTTTATAGACACCAACAGGGGGGGAGGAGAGATAGGAGATAAACTGTACAGGGACAAAGAGAGGATAAATGTAAGAAAGTAGGGAGTAAGACAAAGACAGAAAAATGTGCAGAAAAAAGGGTGGAAGAGAGCTATGAGAAGAGGGTTGACAGAGAGGACAACATGGGGAGATGGAAGGGGGGAGTAGAAGAAAGGTTAGTCATGTCCTTCCTGAATGTTGGCCCATGAGTTTGAATGTGTGTAGTTCAGCTACATCAAGGTATTTCTGTTTTCAAGGCTTATCATAATTGAGTATTCATTGAGAAATATAGGCCTCCTTGCTAATTTCTGCTCTTCTAGGAATGATCAAAGTGAATGATGAGGACTGTGATGATACTTGGTATTAATTAGATCCTGGTGTTGGGCTGGTGATTTATTATATATTGATTGGGTTATTTGAGGGCTGTGGAGACCTGCCGGTTCCTCCCTTAGAATTCTTTTTATTTTCTGAAGTGTCACTGCTTTGATGTTCATTATATACTTCTTGTCTTTCTTATTACTTTCCCACAATACACGAGAGTAACAGTGTTAATGTTAGGTCATATATTATATAGTTGCGTACGTTTATCAAATATCTATGGTCATTAATACAAATTTGTGTAGTTTGGGAGATGTATATGAGGTGGTAAGACTTTTTTTAAGTTTATTTTGGTTTAAATGAGGTTTACTGAGAATTAAATGGATATTTGTTTCTAGATGGAAAGTCCTCAATGTCAAAACACTCCTTTTATTGGTTTCTGGTGGTAGATGTAAACTATTTCCATATTGATATTTGCATATTCATTAATGATATTCATGTGTTGGAGGGTTAGGTACAATTACAAAGAATTGAATGAGTAATATTATCTGTTAAATAATGTAGTGTTTGATCAGCTCTCTTATCATCTGTGCTATATGTAAGTTTACTACAGTGTTATTCCACGGATACTGTATGTCTAACATATTGCAGGTTAAGAAATGCGTTGTAATATCACTATTCGTAAGTACTTAAAAATGAAGTTGATATAGATTCACAAAATGCATTTAAGTAATATTGTTTAGAGGTTGCCTTCATTACCAGTGGATAGGGGTAACGCTGTCATTCTCTATTTGACATCATAGTTTAATTTTCTATATTTTTATGTTTTGCATTGCAGGGGCTTTTCTTCTGGATATAAGATTTTATTCTTCTTGGAAGAACGTCGGTAAAAGTTAGAAATGTGATTTATCTGCATTGTTGGCATTCATATGACTGATTCATGTGCCCCTCCCCTTTCTTAAAGTTCGGTCCGTTTCAGTTTACTTTGTTTTGTCTATTTGTGTCCGCAATGGCTGTCCTTATCTCCTATCAGGAACACTCCTGCTACCCTTGTTGATCACTTTCGAGATGAGGTAAAGGTACTAAATTCATAATATGTACGACTATCTTAGTTTCTCTGCACTGATTACAGGTAAAGTTAGAATAAATGTCGACAAGCTTTCCGGCACAAACTTCCAGATCAGTTACCTAATCTGACCAGAGACAATTTTCCACGAACAGCTGATAAGATTAAGCAAAATTCAAAAGACACTAGTCTCCTAATGTTGATATTATTTCCTGACACCAGCTGTTTGATGTGGTCAAACAAATAAACATCATATTCAAGGTTTCTGGCAACAATTACTAAAGATATCATGATCAAAACTGAAGTGCAATTTATCATAGTAAATCATAACACAAACCTTCTGCATTGATTGAATGATTGATTGATCGATTGATTAATTATGGTATGTGATTACTGACATTTCTTTACTACAACAGGTGAAAATGAAAACTGCATAATTAATCTGTGTTGATTCAGCAGTTCTGTGCTACAGATTGAGGATAAAGGTACTTAACAGGATAATCATGCATTGCAGTTTATGCAATTGACTAAAAAACTTACTATTTTCACAATTGTTTCCACTGAATCCAGGAGGACAAAGACACCAACCAGTTAAATCTGAACAAACTCCTCCGTTAATACAAGGTTCACATGTATTAGTACAGCCAGGGGGACTCCACGTGTTATCTGGACATTCTAAAATAAGAGTGAAAAATACCTCAATATAATTGATGAATTAGAAGTTTGCAGACAGAAATTCAGTCCATAATTAATAAATCCCACTGTAAAAATTCAATAGTGAAAATACTACCAGGTTGATAACATGCATGTTTGCTGTTCTTTATACTTTATTCAGTCAAATTGCCCTTTATTCATCGATCTTTAATATGTTGATTTGTCACTGACAAAGGTTGTAATTCAGACAGGGCTCTATGTAATGCACACAATGTATTTCTTCCTTCCAATAAAGTGTAAAAGATAAAATAAAGGTGAAGGCAATTGCTCAAAAGTTTTGGGTTTAACATTCCAACCTTGCACGCAATATAATTTTTTCCAAAAAGAACTCAGCCAAAGTTATTTCAAAAGGACGTTCATAATTGAAGCCCGATCAGCCATGTCTCAAAAAGTGGAAGCCAATAACCTCTTCAAGATGCAATTGACTGCAACTTTACTTTTCACTTTTGAACCAAACTGCAATTGTTACTCAAAACTAACGTTGTTTTTAGCATAGGTTTTCCTTGTTCCCCTAAGTTTAAAGGACAAAGCTATGTCTAATTGTCCACGTACAGAATACAATTGGTATATAGAGCCTTAATTACATTAAAGTAGTAACTATGTCACGTAAACTTGACTGGTTTTCCAGTTTAATCTGTTACATTCAAACTTCAACATAAGTACTGGTATCCATACCTCTGACAATCACATTCATGATAGCATGGACTTGATTAAGGTAAACCCCATTTTGTTGGCACTCAAAAACAACAGAATGCACAGCATTCGATTCGCCACAAGTTTTCCCTCTAAAGCAGCTGGAGCCGGTGGGGCCTGCTGGATCCCACGCACCATCTCTCCTCCAACGAAGGTTTGCAACATCAATGTCAGTTTCAACCATGACAGTAATGATATCCCCCATTGATGCACCAATGGAATATTCCACAGCCGTAATAGTTGCTGAGACAAAAAAATAATACAGTAAAGTAGTGATACCTGCACACTTTTGTGGTAATACATTTGTTTTATACTATTTTACTGCCAACTTTTAATGTTGGTAAACCTGCTTTCAAATTGCAAAAATGTTTCACTTACAGTTTATTTGTTGCTACTTACTTGCTTCTATGGTACTGTAACTATTACTATGCAGATAATTCAACATGTGTGGGTGCATGTGTGCCTGTGTGTCACAAACATTTTACAGATCCAAAGCCAACATTCCTGTGTTGCGGTGGGACAGAATTTAATAGAATTATTTTGTACCTATGAACCTGTTGATTTCACAACCGTTAATTATATTTATGAAAACAAATTAGATACTGCATTCAGACACACAAAAAACAAGATACAAGTTACCATGTGTTGCCATGGAAACATACTATGGGTGTGGCAGGTGGGAAAGATAATTGTCAAAGAAATGGTGAAATTGGAATTCAGTGGTTTAATTATTATACAAACACTAGCACTGATTACAAGTTTTCTAATTGCCATGAACAGCATAAATAGGTTAACAATTCTCCAACAAGCATACGCCAACGTTGTTAACTTATGACCATATTGCAACTAACAATAACATTAGTTTTAGCTTGAACAAGTAAAAACTATAACTTTACAGAAACTTAGTAAATGTAAAAAAGGCATTCTTTCTTCAGTTAGCCATAAACATAGATTTGCAGTGTTACTCTACAAAGTATGTATATGAACTGTTTCTATATTTCCTCAAACTGGCATTTGAACCAGTACAGATAATAACTGGTCAGCCTTGTTTGTAGAAATTTAACAACCCAAGCTGATACCAGCTAGAAAACAAGCCTGGTAACAGAATTATGGGTAATTACGTAGGCCTAATTATGGAAAATGCATAAGCTGACATTAAAGGGATATTTCAGCGGTCGACAATGTGACACTTATATAGAACACAAAAATGCTCTACACTGTTTGTTGACAACCGCATCTCAATATCTTGTCACTTAAATTCAAGATGTACAGTATGGTTGATAGAATGTTTAAGTATTGCGATTCTTTCATGGAGTGGAGCACAGCTGTAGAGCAGGTGGTTTTGGATAATATCAAAACAGTTATGTCCTAACACTTGCTTAACTATTTACCTATTATTCAATATTCTTCTTGATTTGTTCTTGAAACTTGAAACACTTGGATTCTGTGCTTTTCTTTCAAATGTAAATGCTTACCATTTTTTACACTTTTTCCCTGGTCTTATTGAATATTATCCACAGTACAAGAACACCTTATGCTTCTATATATATTACATTCTGTGGGGCCACACTGGTTTCCAACCCACCACAAAAATGTTAAACCCTCATATTTTCTACCAAAGGTTTTCTACTTTTTAATTCAGAAAGGTGTAGTTGCATCATAGACGATAGAATAAGTAAGTTTGATTATTTTTTCATTTACAGAAATATAATAAACTATCCTAAACTGTGGTGGGATAGAACTTGGATCATTATTAATTTTCTTCACGTTTAAGAACATCACTACTTTACTGAATAATTGAATTATCCTTTGAAAGAACTGTAACATATGTGGAGACTCGAAGGAAATGAATACACGAGTAAAATTTATCTTTCATCTCTCTATTGAGGCTCCAGAATATCACTGGGCTTAATGGCCAGTGATTATTGCTTTCAGACAAAACAAATCAAATGTAAGTAAAGGGCGGTGGAGCAAACAGCAACAATATGAAACGGTGTTCACTCACATATATATGGCTAATACAGAGCAAGACACTAGTGAAGTTCTGGTCTAAGTAATGATAAAAAGAGCAAGGATATTCGAATAGATCCTTCCTGTCTGCAGATGCTTTAGCAAGTGGCGTGGATTTGTGGTAAAGGCAAGAAAGTTACGCAAGAGGTAGATTACCACCATTAGGCCTGATTCGTAAACAAATGACACCTTTCATTACCAAGACAGTACTTGCGTGGTAACAAGCTAGGAAACAATGAATATTCAAGAAGTGTGAAAGTCCAGACTTTCGTAGAACAATGGAAATAATTTACGTGATCCATCACACACATCATAAAAAGAGACAAAATCATAGCTTTTGCTTTAGATGTAGCCTATTTATAAATGTCATTTGCTTTGCACTCATTGCCCAGCAAAGGTATTGTATACGTACTACTTTTTCTATTCAGAAGTTTAAGTGGCATCAATAGTTGATAGTTAAAGATGTTTGACTAATTTCTGTCTTCACATCAGAGCTAAAATAAACTTAATAAACTCGGGATGGAATTTGGAGATTTTTTTAAATTTTAAGAACCCACTGAAAGTTTATCTGAATAATCATTGTACTTAAAAGAAATGAACTTTAAATAAGAGAGACAAACAAAATCATAACTTTTGTTTTATAAGTAGTTATGTACATATTTCCCCCCAATTCCATAAGGCCTCCCCGTGAGGTTGCTTGTTTCATCTTAGATCTATTTCAAGTTGCTATGTTTATATTTATATTTTAGGTTTGGTGTTCAGTAATTTTGGCTTGCACCCTACATGATTTTACAAAACAAGAAAAACCTTTGGCTCACTGATTCTTTTCCACATTTTGTATGGAAAATTCAGCAGAAACAAAAAAAAATTGTTGACCATTACTACCATCAAGTGATCAGGAAGGTTCAATAATGCAGACCAACCTCTCAAGTATGAAGTTCCACAAAACATGTTTAAAATTGATCATCTAACTTTGGTCTATGTTGCCCTCATATGACCTTTGTCCTCCACCAATTCCAATGAGGCTCTTCTTCTCACCAAGGGAGATCTGCATGCATACCAGGTTGAAGTTCAACACCAATGTACTTATTGCGTTATTTTGATTACAAGGTTTTCAGACTTAGACCTCTGTTGACTTGAAATGTCCTACAGATATTTCAAAATACTTCTTGAGTTCACCAATGAGATCTACATACCAACTATGAACTTCAACCTGCCCAATGTACTAATTGAGTTCTTTTATTTATATGGTTTCCAGAGTGTAATCTCTGTTGACCTGAAATGTCCTTTGACCTCCACCTATTTCAAAAGGCTTCTTGAACTCAACAAGAGGGATCTGCATACCAAGTATCAAGTTCATCCAAGAGATGTAATTTTGGAGCTATCATGATTGATCATGATGGACCATGATTTATGTTGACCTCAAATGAACTTTGACCTTCACATACAATGTAGCATTCTTCTTCACAATTAAGTGGATTCACATACAACTTTAGTATGAATAGTTGCCAGCCACCATGCAATTGTACCTTTCCATTGATGCATATCACATTGTATTTTCTTTTGGGACTCTGTAAAACTTGATCAAACCTAGCACTTTTGGACAAGAATTTGCTCTTTTCGCTAAACTTCCTAAGCGCTCACGTGACGGCAGGTCAGCCTGTGACATGTGCGGAATATGTTGAAGAAAAAAATCGATCAAGCTATTCCTTTCAGCACTAACACTACGCCGATTAAGTTTCATTACGTTTCCCAGTCATCAAACTGACGATAAACATCGCAGGCTTTGGATTAATTTTGTAAGTAGCAACTGGAATGGCGTTCTCGCTCCCGGGGTTTCCCAACGCCCGCAGGGAAATATATGTTCAACGCACTTCGAAAACAAACACACATTATAGACAGTATTGTCTACGCAATAAAGGAAAAGTCTCCCTAATTTTGATAAACGCCTCAACTCATTAGCCACATGCCCCGTTATTCTAATGTACACTCAATTGTTTATCTTCAACAGTGATTTACCCCATAGGTGTAGGGAAAAAATCATATTACAAAAGAGTACACTGTACAAGAGGCCCCGTGTGGCTTACCTCTCTTTAGCAGAAATGTGATATCTAATTATTATTTGTTTAACTATTCTTCTACTCCCTACACCTGTTTCCGTTGGCATTTATGCAAATGTGTTTTATTGTTATAATTGATTACGTAACTGTTTGGTATTTAACATGGTTATAAAGTCTGCACGTGGAATTATACAAGGAGTTGGATTTACGTTACTGCTGTGTTCGGTCTACTTGTCTGATACTTATTTATTCCCCTGACTACACGACAAGAACCAACAACACAACATTTCGCACGGGGCTAACAAAGTGATGCACACTAACACGTACAGACGATATGTATTGTAGGCATGTATATATTGTACTGAGATGGTAAAGTTTTGAATTTTTTAATTTAGAAAATCGTATATGGAAAAGGGAATCTTCGCTTGTGTATCTGCTTTTGTGGAATTCTGACTTTCTGAAAGCCTACATTATGGCAGCAAGACTGAGACATACCCAAAGCTTTATATTTCGTGGATTCAATAAATATCGCATCCACTGACTAACTGCAAACACAATTAATTGCAACAACAATTGAAAAAATATTCGAGATGTCGACATATTTCACAAGGTAAGCATTTCAATTGTGGCAAGACCTCTATATCGTATGGCACGGTATGTATACTGGCCTATAATACCAGCGAATGTTACGAAATATGACTAGACGTTTAGGCATTTCTTTGAACCCTGGTTTACTTTTAATTGAAGAATTGCTACCAAAAACTTGGTAACAAATGTGTGAACAATTCTGACTACCATTTCTTTCTCTTGTAGCTGCATGTTTATTGGAAGAGTGAAGTTAATCAATGGTTCACCTTCCTACGAGAAGTACGTGGAAAGGCCATTATCATTTTTTCGCGTTTGCGGTACACTCCGCAGAATGGTGTCACACTGTGACCTGTCAGTTCATAATCTTTCGAGCATCACGCTTCTGGTCAGTAAGAATCTGCTAACTTTGACATCAAATGTCTCTAAATTACTGTCTCTTTTGACTAAACGGAACCACAGTATTGTTTGTGTACTAAAATACTTTAGTATAGGCCCCAAAGATAAAGAATTTTCTTTTGCCTCTAGCTATGCATTTTAAGTTGGTACCAGAGAAGAGGTTTTGTTTTATTACAAACACTGTTCTCCCTTTACAAAAACAGTGATGTTAACACCCTTATAAATCTAGTTTTTGTACAGGTTTTCTCTCCCTAGCGGATCTCCTAACACTATTTGTAGAAGTAGTTGTCGGCATGGCATATTGAGAATCTTGCCCTCGTCACTCCAACACGTACTGGTTTGGATATTTACGAGCGACGAGCTTACCTGTCTCCCTACAACATTAGCACCTCGGTGTACCCTGCCTAGAATGAACTGGTAACATTTTAACACGGCATGCCCTCTTTGACCGGCTCCCCCGGTCAATGCCCTTCCTTCTCATTAGACCACTTCCCTTTCCAAAGTGGCCTTCGTATACCTTCATATTCCTTGGATACTGTTCTTAACATCCACTTGTTCCACAAGTTCGTGAGCACCCCTCCCCCACCAGCCGAGGTGAGGTGGGCACCCCTAGGGCCGGACGGTAAACGACGGTCGTGTGGAGGAGCTGTCACCGTCACGTCTCGTCGTACTGGAGGGACCACTAGTAGAACTCTGGACCCCCACGGGCGAAATGGTCTGCCACATCTAGCTCTTGCTCTGCCCAGCGGGATTCCCCTTCCTCTGAGGCATTCCTCTGCCTCCAGTCGACGATCTGGCGTCTCTTGGTCGCTGTGGTCTCAGCCTGTATCTGTCAGGGGAACGGAACTCATACTTGGCTAGAGTTTCCCTTCTCGGAACCTCCTCTTGGAGCTTCTGCTGGAAACTTCCAGCAAAGAGATCCTCTCCTATGAAAGGTAGGGCTAACATCCTCGGTTTTGCTTCTACCGGAGGCTATCAGATTGAGGAAACTATGTTCACCTTTCAGAAGTTCATGAATTTTGTTGGCACCCTTGCGAGCTGGTCGTAGGCTCATCTCACTAGAGGGCCCAGGAGTAATAGTAGTTGTCCCGCTTCGTTCATCGTAGCTCATCATCCGGAAGCTGGTGATAGTGATTCATCAGTACTTCGGTAGTAAGAATCAGAGCGGATGTGAATTTCATGCCCAATCTGGCTGGGTCCCTAAATATATGTGAAGATGAAGAGCTCTGGTCCGCTCTCAGCTTCTCTCTTGCTTCCTGAGGGATAGTCGGGCACCTGAACAATGCCTTCCAGGCGTCTTCTGATATTCTCACTGCCTGTATGCCTTTGTTGGGAACCCGTCCATCTTTTCTTGTCAAAGATGTTCTCAAACTTATCGTAGCATGAGACTGGTATTGTTGCCTTCGGACGGCTCACATTCTGTCCAGTTGCCGTTAACTTGCACACCCTAGCAGACTTCGGTACCGGATCTTGTGGCTCTTCGAATCCCAGGTTTTTGCGGAATATCTCCCCGGCCTTCGTTGTTAACTTCGAGGGCAACATTCCCCCTCCAACATGGGTGTCCTCCTCCTGTAAACTTCTAAAGGGTCAAACTCTAGGGATTCTACACCTTCATCCTCAAGTCCTGACAATGCAACTGAGGCTATGCAGTCCAGCTCGTCTTCCCCTGTGTCGAACTCCTCTGGTCCGGGATCTGAGATCCGGGTCTGGGATCGGGGTAAATCGGGTCGAGGCTCCGGCCAGGCTGGCCGCCACTGCACCCACCTGGTCCTCTCTAAGTGCTTCTTTACTGGACTTCTTCTGGTTTTAAGAGCCCTGTGAATTATCCTAGCCACGCATGTACCTCTTGACTTCTCCTGGTGAGGGATGTTCCTGTAGCCATCGTCGGAGGAATCAGAGGAAACATCGGATTCTGGGTACCATCTCCTCCTGTTTCGTATGAAAAACAAACGTGGAAAAAACCAGACGAACAACGTACAATGCTGGCACTTTGGATGGTAGAATGGGAAGGAAGGGCATTGACCGAGGGAGCCGGTCATAGAAGGCGCGCAGTGTTTAAAATGTTACCAGTTCATTCTAGGCACGGTAGAACGAGGTGCTAAGGTTGTGGGGAAACAGGTAAGTGGGGAGCGAAGTAAATCGCACAAATGACCACTGAAAAGTCAGGGTGTGAGCAATTCTAAAGCAGAATGCTTTGCAATCGATGAATTTTGGAAAATTGAAACAATATCCTGAGAATTAACATCATATTTTTGGATGGGTCACTTGCATGACGGAATTGTCCGTTGCTTCACTGCTGTGCACCCTCTCTTGCATATCACCTTTATGTGATATTCATGAACAATCCTGCTAGCTGAACCAATCTGAGCCACATAGTTTCTGGGTCCTTTGACTTCTATAAAGGACCCTAGCAACCATTTGTCCACCTTGGACTGGGCTCTGGTATTCATCACCCTCACAACATCCCCTATCTCAAACCCTCTTTCAGGTTTGTGCTCTCTATCAAAATGGACTTTATGACTTGTTTTTTTTTTTGGCTCCACTTTCTTTGTCAAATCTGGTTTCAAAAAATGCAGCCTGGTTCTCAGCTGTCTCTTCATGAGTGATTCAGCTGGACTAACACCAGTAGTACTTTGTGGTGTACCTTGGTAACGTGACAATAAATCAGCAAGTCTATGCTTAAGTTATACTTAAGTCCTTTGTTACCTTCACCTGTTTTGAGAGAGATTCCTTCAACAAACGAACAGCTCGCTCTGCAGCCCCATTTGAGGCTGGATGGTAAAAAGCAACAAGAACATGCTTGATGCCATGGTTTGTCATGATCCTTGCATACTCGTGTGAAGTAAAACTAAGTGCCATTACCCGACACCAGTTGTTCTGGTAATGTATGCTGGGCAAATATCAACCTCAGTTCTTCAATTGTGCAATCGACAGTGATTGTGATCATGGGGTTGACTTCAACCCACTTAGAGTATGAATCAATTATATAGAATAAGAAAATATTATTTCTTATCTTCGCAGAAATCTACATGGACTCTTTGAAAAAGAGGGCTGGCCAAACCCTTGGATGAAGTGGCACTTTTGCAGTATTTGCAATAACCTTTTGAGACACTGAACAATCCTTTAGCTTTATCTCTATGAATCAAATTTAGGGCCACCAAACAAAACCACGTGCAATTGCTTTAATGCTGCAAATTCCTGGATGCTCCCAATGAAGCTCATCCAGAATCTGCTCATTAAATCACTTTGGAACAACTACTCTAGTGCCCCATAGTACACAACTATATTCACAAAACAACTGATCACTTCATTGAAAGTATGGTTTAAAAACATCTGACAGGTGGTCACTATTTTTCGTCAACCCTTAAGGACTACTTGATACACTTTACTGAGAACTGGATCCTACCCTCGTAGCTTTTGCCAACTATTCAGCTAGTATTAGGAAACTTTCATCCATTACATTGACTCCAACACTTTGCCTTTCATTCCATCTCAAAACCCCAAAAAACTGTACTGTCCTTTAAGTACTCACACTTTGGCAGTAGCAGATGAACATTTTACATGCTTAACCTTTCTAGATTTTCCTTGTTTGTCTCCCCACGAATCAAAATATCATCCTGTTGACAGACACATTTCGGGACGCCTTGCCAAATTTGGTCCATTTTCGACTGGAATATCTTAGGTGCTGACTAAACACCATATGGAAGCTTTAAGTACGAATACAGACCCTATGTGTGTTAATAGTGAGAAACTCTTTACTCTTGTCATCAACTCTCAACTGAGAGGAAGTGTGCGACAAATCATGTTTCGAAAACACCTTTTGAACCTGACAACTGAACCTACTAGTCTTGGGTTGTCGGTAAAGTGGTTTGCTCATCTGCAACGGAAGCCTTTATACTAACTTTGTAATTGCCTAAATTTCTGGCAGATTTATCTGATTTGGGCACCGCAACAATTGAACTGGCCCACCTAAACCGATCCACTTTAATAATGACACCATTATCCTTGAGTTTCTGCAATTCTGCTTTAAGTGGCTCTCTTAAAGCATACGGTACTCTTCGGGGTGTATGAAATATAGGTGTAGCATCAGGTTTCATCCTAATGTGCGCCTCATAACCCTTGGAAATGATTGCTATGTTTAAGCAGCAATATATTTAAGCTATCTTTTGCACTGGACTCGTTCATGACAGGCACCCAGTTATTTCATACTTCTCTACTTAATGTACAGTGTCATTGGTCACAACGGAGGTCAACTTTAGGACAAATTGAGCTAATTTGTATTGCGAAAAGTGGCGTCGTGAACTTCTCCTTAAATGCAAGTTTAATGGTATTCAAAATTGTGTATGTATGCATGGAAATGGGTTGAGCCTCCTTGTGTGATGATTATAGTGTGACCTTCACTTTGGTAAAAGGTCACTGGAATTAAAAGGCTGTTTTTGTCATTATGAGAATTTCAAAATGACTAATGAACCTAAACAATCACTGCATAAAAGGATTTTCTTGCCATATCCCTGTACAGTTGTCCTTTAATGAAACAATTCCTATTTATCGTTCTTTTCTACCGTACGAACATTGCCATTTAGATTGTCATCATTGAACAAGAATAACCCATCCCTCCTCCCAACCATATATACAAGGATGGCATATTGATTAGTGACTTCACATATACCCTCACATACCTTCTTGATTGGTCACTAAGACCCTCCATTCCAAGGCTGGTCTTTCATCTTCTGTTACAGTGATGGTGTAGATACCAGTCACTGCAGCTGTCCCCATGGTATTAGGTAGGGTAAGAGTTGCAGGTTCACTGTTGGTGTCCATCGTTGCTCCATTTGGAACTCTAGGATTATTTCCCGTAAAACTATAACGTTGTTCATTTGCTGGAACATCTCTGTCAAACATTGCTTTATCAAATGTTACACTGGCTGTTTGGGAATCACCTGTGTGTACTATAATGATAGTTGGATTTGTTGTGGCTGCTACTGGACTCCTTACCACAGCAACATAGGGAGGATCAGACTGACCTGGTAACAGGAATAGAAAATGATTGATGTGATAATGGTTTGACAAAGTGTGAAAAAGATCCTGAAGCAGCAGAAAGTTTGCATGTTCAAAAAGATATATCTACTTGTTACTATTTAAACAAATAATCAAAACTGATCCTCAACTTACATTTCAAGGAACATTGGTACTGTAAGAGGAATTCTCAGGTACAGCTGTTAATATTTCTTAACAAATCTGTCAGCCACTTATTTATTGCAGGGCAAGTGTTATCTATTTTCATTGTGAAGTTTGGGAAATTTCATTGGCTTTAATTGTTACTCCTATTAAGAATATACAGTATCTATCATGGGCACAGTATCATAACATAAGCTATTACTTAGTTGGCATGTAATAACATAACATATAAAGTAGTGTGAGGTAAAGGACATGTGTTGTATGGGACATTTTTCCCAAAAAGAAATTTGCCTTGAAAAGTAATGTACACACCAGCCCACATCTTGTCAGCTTTATTGTGAAGAACTACTCACCACACAGTTCCCTTTACTCTGCCACCATACATCCCAATTCATGGGCTAACTATTCAGAGATTATTAGTCAATTACATGGGATTCAAGTATAATCTATGCAGTGATAGCTCAGTGAAAACTGGTTAGGACAGATAAATAGGAAAGATTCAGAAGGATAATGCACAAGAACATTGTTGGCTAACAAACAATATGTCCCATATGTCAAGCTGTGTCCTGCACGTAACAATTTTTAAATTAAGTTATGTAACTAGTATGAATCAAAGTTTATAGAAAAAAACAATTAAACTATTTTATAGTATGAATCATCGTTAATAGAACAAATTTTTCGTTTTGGAATCCGTTGACATAAATTAGAGCTTTACATAATACCTTTAAAATATTCCAACTACTGTACATCCTTAAAAAATCTTCAAACAAATCTATAATACTAAAAAACATGTGACATTCAGCATTGGAAATTATCCAATGAGGATAATTATTATTAACTAATTATTTTTAGCAATTGTCAAAAGTTGGCAAAGGATGAGCCCATCAAGTCCCAAGTTAGAAAAGTTTCATTTAACTGAATGCACTAGTTTCAGGTAATTCATCACGATATAAACGCCACACTGTTTACCTATAAGTAATTATGCAGGATATCTGTTAACTACATCTAAATTCATTAAGTCTATTTAGGAAATCAAAACTTCAGAACTAAATCGCGATAGTTTCATACCTTATAGTTTCATATTTCCAGGAATTTGAAATCTTAGGTTCACAGAGGACGATAGCTCATATTTAAAGGTCTAAGAACACCATAGATGGAAAACATTTTCCAAATCAATCTTATTAGAAAGCATAAAAATAGCTGCAATTTTCATCGAAATCCATCCAAGATTGACCATTTTACAAGTCTTTTCTCAATTTTAGTTTTATTCGTAATTAGCTAATTATGCACATTGATTATGTACAGGGAGTGACTGCCTAATTTTCTCTCATGATCCCCTTTGTATTCACAACCTTCGTTTCGAGGACACTGAACACAGGTTCGTGACCTAAGCCAAGTTTTTGAAATATTTGTATTGTCTTCTGAGGAACATCACATTATTCAAATGATATATGTGGGCTAGTAATTAGGGTATAATATAAAGGGCCAAAATAAGACATTTTGAGGAGCGCAACACTCCACGTCATAGTTTGCACATATTTAATGAGTCTCCACAGATTTATCAAACTTCAAATGTGTACATCTTGGAAACAGAAAGAGCTTTTCAGACAAAACATTTCAACCGATTTGGAATGAGATTATATCACACACCAAAATTACTGAATATGGCACAAATTGGCTAGGTGTCCTTAGTACTTTAATCATTTTGGGAATCTTCCCTATTAAAACTTGTTTTGCCTAAAACAAATGATTTTGTCAACTTAAGATGTAAAACTACTTCATGTTTGAGCAAAATATTGTAACTTTTGCAAAAAAAGGGTGTTTTCAGTGTCACACATTTCTTCCTCCAATCTGGTTTGCTTACCAGGTAGCCTAATGAGCAGACTTACTGCATATTGAACGTATTGTATGTTGTACTACACAGCCTAGGTTTAATGATGATAATGACCGATATTGGAAATGATATACCAATGCTGTTAAGGATAAACAGGGCATAAAGTCAGTTATTTTGATTGAAGAATGATTATATGAAACATAAGAGTACTAAGGCCAGTTTTTAGTGCACAAAGGTTTTTTTTTGGCATAGCCTAGCTATGCCTAGCCTAACCTAGGACTCTTCTCACTACAGAGGAGAAAAACAGCACGAGTCTATTTTTGAGCCAATGTTTGCATGGGCAAGGGCTGTTTGATTACTGACATTAGCCTATAGGCATGGTTATTTAAAAGAATATTTGATACTTTTTTAATCTTCAAGTTGGTTCCTTTCCTTGCTTGTTTTTATTTCGATGACAACTGTAACCTATGCAGTCATTCTGGCGGATGAGTGTGCGTGTGTGCGCATGCGGGTGTGTGACGCCTTGCTTGTAAACATTATATCTCAAGAAGGGAAGCTTGGACCAATCTCATATTACGTGAATATGTGTACCACATTGAATAGAAGAAACCTATTGATTTTAAAAGGTCAAAGGTCATGTGGAGTCACCAGGGGTCAAATTGTGAATTTCATTTTCTCATTTATTTATTTCCAGTATAAAT
>KN886839.1:33371-50416 GCA_000934455.1 Apostichopus parvimensis
AGGAAGTTCTCTGCCCTTCCCTTGCACCCTTTGCATATTCATTAGGAGAGCACTGCTACCCATCATGTTACACAGGTCTTCTTTGTTCTCTGCTCCATAGTACCTAACCACATACTCTTCCACAAAGAAATAGGGCTTATAGTTTTAGTGATTGTGGAAAGGTTATTCCCAATGGAGTCTTTATTTCTGATGTATGTTGTTAAACTGAGATGATATGTTCATGAGTATAAGTTAACCAACATGTTAGTTGCTTGTGTAATAATTTTAAGTTGGTATCCTTTCACTTTGTGAGGGGGTTGGCTACTGAACTACTTTTACTCTCAGAGCCATGTGCTTCATTCCTTCACTTATCCTTTATTAGAGAAGACATTGTATTGATTGTTTTATTAGAGGATATTCAACCATTCATGTGAGGAAAGAGCCTATTTCAGTGTATCTTGGTGAGTTATTTCATATTGATTATTAGTTAAATGTTACTAAATGGCATATGCTGTACGAACTATTATTGTTAGAGAGAGTGGGGATATTAATGAGTTTCTGTCAAAGAGGAATTGAGCTCTGCCATGTGGTGGAGCATTCATACATATTGTTAAGTAACAGTAAGTTAGTAGGGCTATTTAAGTCATTGCTATACTTGGGAAGGTTTGGTTTCAAGTGTAAAAGGAAGGCTGCATTTCAATTTTTTTTAATTTGATATTTGTTATTGATATGTGTTTATTACCTTTTCTACCTGTAAATTTTATATTTTAGTAGCTTCTCAGTTGGGACATTATGAGAAAAATTCTTAGTCACGTGGTTAAAGGGGTAGTGCTGACTGATTTTGATGTTTTAGGCTATTATTATTTATTGTCCTCGATATTAGTTGAGGCAGAATTAAGTTAATCATGATTCATTTATAATGTGCTTTAGTAATTGATGTTAAACTGATTGATGGGTTGTAGGTGTTTCGGGTGTATCATAGGAATTCCCTTGGGACTGTGTGTACAACTCAAGTATGACGATATTGGTTATTATATTTCTAGCTTTACTTCAGTTTCAATTTCGTCTTAACCAAGTGTAATTGAGGGATTAAGGGTTTAAACTCTGACATTCTGAAAGTTTCAGTTAGACATCAAATTAAAGGGGCTGTCTATGAGCACCATTTAGTAAACCTAAGCATGTATGAAATACCCCTGTAGTGTAATGTTCTCAAAACGCAAATATTGCACCATACTTTTTGTAATACTTTGGGCAGCTTGTGTATTGGTGTTCCTAAAAAGCACATCTGACTTTACCAAGTTGTACTTAGTACTTTAAGTGTTATATGTAGTTATATGTCATAATTCAATTAAATTAACCTTTGTAAAGCCGTTACAGATTTTATATGGTTAAATGTAATGTTTCTGGTTTAGGTTCTTAGAGCTGAGTCGTGATCCGGTGATGTAAGGATTACTGATCACTGTTGCTAGATGACTGGGCTGGTAAGTGATGCATGATATTTTACAGGGCATTTCTTTTGTGGTCATAATTGTTCATGCGAGGACCTGAGGGTACATTTTAGCTATTTTGTTTAGTATTATTTTATGATTTTATCTGGCCAGGAGCGAAAAGACATATATACGCCATGCCATTGATTTGCATTCTTCGTCATGTTACAGGTGTTAATTAAATTTCATACTAGTTATGTTCTTCTGTCCCCCACACCTTCTCCCCGTGTTCCCTCCCTCCCCCCGCCCCACCCTTCACTCACCTTCGCATAGCTCTCTTCCCCTCCTTTTCTCCACACCTTTCTGTCTTTGTCCCTCTCCAGTTTATTCACTACCCTGTTCCTTTAATCCTCTCTTTGTCCCTCAACTGTTTATCGCCTACCTCTCCTCTTCCCCTATTGCTTTCCTCTCTCCATCCCTTGTCCACTTGCAATCCCCTTTCATCTATCTCATTGTGTTCACCGTGCTCATTGACCTATCTGTATTATGTGCGTGTTTTTGTCCCTTCTGTTACTGTTACTTGTTATTTAGCCTCTGAAGAAGATCCTGCTAGGATCGAAACGTCAGGCCAACTTACTTTTACACATACTATAGTTATGTGTTAGATTGGTACTTCTGTAAATATTATCATATTCTGCTATTATCATTTTTATGGATGAGGTTAATGTATTACGTAAGAGATTCACTTTTACACTCTTCGTGTTTATATGGTAGGGATGATCCGATAACATCATTCTTCATTCTTTTCTTCAATTCATACTCAATTCTCAAGTCTTACTCAATTATTATCTTGTTATCATCACTAGAGATGAGCTATTGCAGGTTTGCTAGTCGCTTGTTCATGGCAAGATTGTCTTTATCAATTAACTGCTGTTTTATTATTTTCATTCAAATGAGGAGTTTCACACTAATGGTAGACTGTTGGGTAATGTATACATGGCTTTTCTGGACAAATTGTTTAGTTCTTAATTTTCTCTTCTCATTGCAGATGCTGTTTGTTTTGTTCGATTCCTTTGTTGGCAATTATTACTTTATTATTTCTGGACTGAATAAATTGGATTAACCAAGTACTACCCTTCATCATTGTCAATTGCGTGGCATGACTCACCGCTAGTTCCCCATCCAACTAGATTCCCGAATCGCTTCAGTACCTGAATATGATCATGTACCGATCACTGAATGTAATCATGTGCCAATCACTGGATCTGATCATGTACTTATCACAGAATCTGATCATGTACTAGAATGCGATCATCTACCGATCAATGAATGTGATCATATATCGATCGCAGAACGCTGACTGTGATCAATGAATCTGATCATCGACTGGTGGCAGTTTCATGATCTCATGAACAAACATGGAGCTTTCGAAAGGTTGGGACAGTAGACAATTCTCACTTCAAATCCTAAACAGGGTCTTGTTTGTGCAACCACATGATCATATATACCAGAATGTCTCCACAGCTTTATTAGCATGATCAGTGCAATGGTAAAATAATATCTGTGACCTTTAACAGTTTGGTGATATAATTTAATGTCCAACTTCAACCTTCTTCAAAAGCTTTCATCTGGTGCTTTTTTTTATGAAAATTAAAAATACAGATCAAAATCTTATGTTAAACCTTGTTGGATCGGTGTTAGTTTCTTGAAATCCCTCCAGTACCTAGCCTCAAATTGGGGCTCCAAAATCTAGCCAATAATTGGACAAAGAGTGACACAAAAAAAATTGTATTTCATAAATTAGTTGTTATGACTCAACTGATATTTGTCTAGTGTCAGATGTGTTCCTCAAAACTTAAATACTTTGATCAAAGGTACCATTATTTGAGAACATTGTTGATCCAGGATGACAGAAATCTAATACTTGACAGAACATGGGTACAAACCAGTGTTAATGAGAGGAGTGGACGAGGTCACCAAAGCACTACTAATATGAAAAAATGTGGTTAGTCTTAAAATGTATTTTAATGTGATATTACTTGAAATGTGCTGCCTTGTTTAAAAAGAACACAAAAAACATGATGTACTGATTACATGTTTATCTAATAATATTTCTCCAAGAGCTACTTTTACTATAATATCTGTAACACAAACAAAGATTGTCCCATGGTTTGATTTTTTCTCGATTATATACTTTTAAAATATATTTGAAGAAAGAAATATTGAAAGTTTGAGAAGTGATTAACATGATAAACTTTGATAATGATGAACACAATATATCCTTGTCTACAAATATAGACTTCCACCTGTATAGTTTGCATAGGTGTAGTTCATCTATGGCTATTTCATATATAATAGCATAGCTTGTATTTGACTATAAATACACAATCTAATTAAGATTCATCTTATTCTTATAAAATATTTAATATGAATCAATACTTTGAAAAATGGAAGACTCTTGATGGATGTATATTCTACAGTAAAAATTAGTCAAACTTATTTTTTGCTACGATTCTGACATATGTATCATTGACTTCCCTAGCGATATCTGGAATGAACATCATGAATGATGCAGAAAGTAACATAATTTCTACCTGTCATGCCCTTCCACCCTCCATCCATTCATGTACATCTACAGGTTCCAAGCTTCCTAATGAAAATGTAACATTAAATTAGCATAGGTGAGACTCACACATCAAAACAACAAAAGCAATTTTGCATTTCAAGGGTTTCGTTCTCACAAACTGCCCGTCAGACAACAATACAGACCAATGATAACAATCAAAAGATCCACACAAACCAGAACTTGAAAAAATAAAACGTATCTCTTTTAAATGACACATTCTATTTGGAACCTAGATACATTAGGGAAAATGGTGATGGATTCTGTCAATGTGTGATTTGTAATTCACATGCATGTTTAATATACTAAACGTAGACATTTATTGATAACAAAATGAGAAATTAACAATAAGTATTTAGCCTGGACAGATGACCAAATGTCATCATCAAACTGAAATTTGACAATCAATGACATCACAGACCAGGATCCAGGAGGATTCTTATATGGGGTAGACAAGGATTTACTTTAAACAATGAATATTAAACTTGGAACAGTAGAGTGAGATTGGAATGTTCATATGGTACGGTTTGAATAATCCTTCTTCCATGTAACCACAATACCTTATGCAACTGACATATCCTAAAAATAATTGTAACAATAAAAGTAGAAAGTATACCCTAAGAAATTTATTAACACTGTTGAGAAAGGATACAAAATATTCCTAAAAGTCTCTATACAAAGTTAAGAATAGGTATATTGGCAGTTATGGAACAGATATGTAACTTCACTCATTCTAGATTTGGATACGGAAACGAATTGACCTTTTTGTGGCTTCTGTTCATTGATATAACAACCCTGAGGATGTTTGTTTGTTATAGTACTACCCACGCATGATCTGTAGAGAATTTTCCAAGTCAGGATATCCAGATCTGTGGTTCTGTTCAGTTCAACTGGTCTCACAAGTATCCCATCAGCCGCATTTTCTATGGTTCCATCCACGCATAACTTATTTCTTTTTGACATTTAATTGAGGAAAGAATACTAAGTAGAAAATCTATTGATTTAACTCTTCTTCATTATTATGGTTCAATGTCTACAAATACTTTCCCAAGGACAAATTATAATGAAGTACCCCCTCTAGCAAGTCATACACTCTTAATCGTCATTCTATGAGGATGCTCTATTAATAGAAATATTCTTGAAAGACATCTCCAACATTACTGAGTGAATTATTTCACTTCCTGATACTTGCTTTCATCCTCAACCAGAGCAGCCTGAACAAGATGATGACAAAGAAGATAATCATCCTGAAGAAATCAAAACAACAATAGTTTATGTCAATGATTTATGGAAGGAGAGAATTAATCTGAATAAGATCGAAAATACAATGAAGGACATTTAAATTGAAGAACATCTCATTAAAGTTAAATCAGAAAGGTATAGCAATGAAACTGAATGAAACATTGGATCCAACATTGAATTAAAATGGATTGTACTAAATATTAAACTAAATAACATGTCATTAGCAGTGAATCACATCTCATCACATCAATACAAATAAATCACCTTTCATGCCTACCATTTACTGTGCTTATTACACATACCAATGACTTCATCACATGTGGATTCTGTCCAGTAATTTTAAGAACTGTTTCAAACAACCTCCCTGTTTTACTTCCTCTGATACGAGATATCTCCAATAATACGGAAACAAACACACCGCATCTACTGGCTCCATCCCTTGACAAAAAAAAAGAGTAAATGAGTAAATAAAAAGAGTAAATAAAAACAATT
This sequence comes from Apostichopus parvimensis, assembly GCA_000934455.1. NCBI lineage: Eukaryota > Metazoa > Echinodermata > Holothuroidea > Aspidochirotida > Stichopodidae > Apostichopus > Apostichopus parvimensis. The sequence goes on from KN886839.1 coordinate 39,135, forward strand.
TAACCATCAGTTTTATAAGGTGATATGTGATAAAGTGTTCAAACCAAAGATTCAGAAATTTGATATAAAATTACCATTCTGCAAGACCTGTAAGAACAGTCCATGAAAAATGTAAAAGTTGTCTGTGTGACTTCACAGCACCTATTATATTTCACATATTTAACATGTAATATTAAAACAAGGTTCATGGTCATTAAACAGCATTTTCCTTGCAACTCTGGTGCTGTAACATTTTAGCAAATTTCCTTTATAATACTTACATGCAATGAACAACAATAGTTTTCTTTTCCTCTGTTATTGTTTTTATCTTTCCAATCAGTTCAATAATCCCATCAGTCTGATCTGAATCCTGTGACCATTCAATCAGCTGATAGTGATCCACTGTTACCATTCTCTGTGGAGATTAATAAAGAGATTAATAAAGATCAACAACATTAATAAAGATCAACAACATTATCCCCAACATGGTAACATGACTTAGTCCCATGGAATCCTACAGACAGACAGCTTCAGTGCTCATCCTTAAATGATGATGTCCAAGAGACAGATGTCATTTTTATTTAATGCCTTGTCTTCCGGTAAGAATACATCTGCAACCCTCATCAATAACTGAGATATAGAGGCAAAGGTCTTTAAATCCAAAGATTTCCATTGATATTCCCACTTCATTTCATTTTAGAAGATGATATGTCATGTTTACGAGATCATGTTAGGTTAAAAAGATTTTTTTTCTCAAATCTTTTCTATGGATTTTTTATTGATTGAATATATTAGACAATGATAAACTTTAGCTGAGATTTTTTAATTTCAACTTTACCTTAGTATTCTTAGAATAAACAATCAGCCTACGTTGCGAGCAGTATTTATCTTTATCTTCGACATTAGTGCATTCAACTAACATGTTGCCATGTTGTATCTTCCCAGTGTCTGACCAGTAGAGGCAAGTTGTCTGTAAAGGATGAAGATTTTTGTTAAACAAATATGACTGGACATAGGAATGTTTTCAAGAGGATAACATGATGTCAACATGTAAATTAATGACAGAAGACAGACATAGGTGATGCTAGTTTCTAGGTAATAAACATTTATCTAAAGAATCTACAGCCTGTACTTATACTTAACTCATCATGTCCATCCATTTGGTTGAAGCAGACAATAGTAACACAGTCATAATCATGACCCTTCTCCAGAAATGAATGACAGAAAACAGATATAAGTGTTGCTAGTTCATTGGTATTATACATTTATCTGAAGAACCAACAGCCTGTACTTATACTAACCTCATCGTTTTCATCCATTTGGTTCAGGCAGACAATAGCAGCACAGTCATAATCATGGACCATCCTCCAGAAATCTTCAGCAGTGGAAGGGAGAGGTGACTGGGTCATAATGAAAGCATCTTTACTGTAGCAACTCTAAGAAGTGGATTAAAGGGGAAAACGGCAGAGATGTTCACTGCTATTGAGAAACTCAAAAAGTAAAGCTATGAAAGGCACAGTCAATGCACATTTTACCAAAGAAGACACTGATAGGTTTTAACAATGACTTTTTGAACTATTGCTTTTCATTTGGAAATGTGTTTGATAAGAACGAATATGTCAAAGATGGCATTCAGGAACAAGGTATGATGATAAAATAGTTAATAGCAAATATGAGTCCATAATACTTACATTAATCACTGCTGCATTAATGTAATCTGTGTTACCAATTAAAGATCCCGGTGTTTGGAGGACAGCTCGTGAAAAATCATCTGAATATAATAGAAAAATTATATCTAATGAATTGTGACAGGTTAATGAATCTATTTACAACTCTACTTAATATTCACATATCTATGTGTAAAGATTTGTTCATTAACAATTAGTACTGAACAATTAGTGGACTAACAAATATTAACAGTAAGAACATACGCTTTCAACAATCCATGGTTTGTTTGTTTTGATCACACAAACCAATATATTAAAGTCTTATAACACTTCTTATTCTGAACTATTATGCTGCTTACATAGGAACCAACATTTTTAGTACATAAAGTAACCTTGGTTTCAGACAGCTGATTTCCCCCCCCCCCCCCCCCCCCCCCCCAATTCAATGTCATAATGATAGGTCCTCCTCGTTCTTTACCTCCCGGCCCCAGCCCACCCCATTGAACAAATGATCTCTAAGGAAGGATATTTTTCCTTTGAGAGTCTAGTGTAGGATACTTACTGCTATTAGCAGCACGTTAATTATTCTTTGATCTAGTTTATATGTATGTGAGGTATGTGTGTATGTTGTTTAGATCCTCCTGCAAGCAGGAACTCAGCTCATTGGCTTATCAAAGCCGCAAGCTGACCAAAGTCAGTCTCTTAGCTTCATATTTAACGTCCATGGTTATGAATTGTCAACAACTCCGTAACTGGACGACATACATTAATCTTGGAGTGACTTGAACTGGAGACCTTATGATTGGAAGGCACCGGTGTTCACCACTTACTCTCCTATAGGGTCAAGCACTGCAGCATAATAGTACCTTACATACTGAATGACAGTGGAATTAAGCTAATGATCTCCAAAAGGAGGCTCAACTTTATTAGAATACAGTTGTAATATCTAAGACAGTTCATCAGTTGAGTTCATACAGACCAAGAAAGGTCGTTTGCTGTACGTTTCAGACAAATCATGTGATTTCTCGGGAATAAAAGGCCCAAACAGTTACACTGAAATGACCACCTGAGGCACATTATCCTATGCCAGAACTGGTCCAATTAAAGCTATTAACACAACCCAACTAGGTAGGCTACTCATCCATGAGTGTGTCAATCTCCCTGAAGGTTTATCAACCCTTACCCTAAATCGACATTTGAGTCCAGTTTATCTCAGTCTACAAGTAATTGACACTGTTTGCCAGAACTAATTGGGAACCGCAATTTTCAAGGGAAAATTGCAGTAGCTATGACCGATTTTGGCATAGGGAAAATATGCATTATGTGTATTGAAATGGTAATAAAACAAACTCCCTCACACCCAGCCACTTGCCCTACCCTGAACCACACAAATAAACTAATAATTATGCCACATCAAGTAATTTACATAATATTTGTAAAAACTTTAACACCTATAATGTCTTTCCAATACATCCAAAAAGGAACTCACATGGTAAAACAGCAGAATATCTGTTCTTTTCGGCATTATGGCTCTGACGGCCGACAATGGAACTGTGCTGAACAGAAAAGCCTCTACAAGTCTCTAAAATCTGCAGAAAGAAAGGACCGATAAATAACTTAACATTTGTAATAAAAAAGAGAAGATATGGTATAAAATTTGACTATATCAGCAGTGCTACTATGGTCACCAATTATCATGAGTTCATAACCCTGATGTAGCTTAAACTTTTTTGTTTTATTAATTATACGTTTATGCATTCTGTCTAATTGAATACAACCTTATCATACAAATCCATTAAAGTTAAGAATCTGCAGATGATATTCACATTTTGTTGCATTTTCTCAAATTCTTGAGCTACATCTCATCTTTTGTTTCCTCCACCCCTCTTAACATCATCATCATCGGATATCGTCCTTTTAGATATTATACATACATAACCCTGCCTCACCTTAAATTCATCTTTCTGTTTTTCCAAGTTAATTTCATCCTCTTGTACTGTTTTCTCTGGAGACAACAAATCTACTACCAGGCAATCATAGAGGAACCAGTACTGAACCTAGAAACAGTATAATGTGTACAAAAATATTAAAAATATGATCAAAAGAAACGCATATTCAAATAAATAGATGTAATTATGCATAAACATATTCAAATTGGTTTTACATCAGGACATATCACTAAGCAATTTAGCTTCCTTGATCCAATGAAGCCCTATAAATTCTCTTCTTTTGTGTTTAGGGCAGTAGCCAATTGTTCGGCTAAAGTAATTGGCCAATATGTGGTTGATGAGTGCCCTTAGCCAGTGGAAAGATGGCGCGGGTAGATCTTAGAAAGAAGCAGGACTAGAACATATATATATCGTTCTGTGTACAGAGCAGAGAAGAGGTCTTTAAGACCAATATTAATGCATTTATCAGTTAACTTTAGTTATCATTACTTGCCTATACCTATGCAAGTAATTTATATATTTATATATTTTATGCAACCAGAGTATTGAATTAAATTTTATGCAACAAGAAATCAAATCATCTGTTAGTTGTATGCCTTTGTGATGTTGTATCATATTGAAATTTATTCGGTGGTCTGCAACTCAAACCTTCCTTAGATAGTTACAAACCAATGAATAGATTTCAAATTTATAACAATATTTACCTCATTTTCTATCATGTTCACTCTGCACTTCCTCATTCTATTGACAAACGAGGACACACTCAGACCTGTCTTCTTGCTGTCCTTCAAGTCATCCATGAGACAATACAGAGCAATAAAGGTACCAGTAGCACCGACTCCATTACTGAAAGACAAACATATACTGTGTGCACTAGAAGAATTTTTCCATCACAATAAATCTGTCACTTGAACGGAAGACTGAAATATTCAATATGTTGCTTGATTATGATATGACTATAGTCACAATGGGTGGTCTGTGATGTCATCAATTCACATTACGTTACTACTGTATCATCATTTTGTTTATGTTACCAGTCATATATGCCAAGTATCTGCAATGTATTCTCAAAGTTTGGCCAATGTTTATTTCTCATGAATATGCTTTGCTGCTAAAGATATATTAATCGTACATTATACCGAAAAAAAATGTCATCTTTGCAATTAAAAACTCTGTTGCATTCACCTACTAGTACTGAAAATTTGCATCATCTCTTTAGATATCAACTTTGATCACTGTATTCCTTGCTATATGCTCAGTGAAGATACTCCAGAAACCTTTGTAAGACAAAAACCGAAGTTGAATGTATTTTACAAAGCCCATAACATATCACAAGTATGATTTTCGTATCAACCTTGCCAAACCTTACCATTTGTCACTGCACATAGCATTTAGATGGGCAACTTTAAGTAACTGGAAGATCTGAACTATTAGGTTCCACTCATTTTGTAATAGTTTACGTTCACTGATGTTATGTAACCTCTAGGACACATTTTATATAAACACAAGATAAGACACAACCAGGCTGGCCTTCTTGCTGTCCTTAAAGTCATATATATGACAATACAGAGCAATGAAAGTACCTGTAGCACCAACTCCATCACTGAAAGACAAACACATTACGTCTAGGACACATTTTATATATACACAAACTAAGACACAACCAGACTAGTCTAACTGCTGTCCTTGAAGTCATCCATGAAACAACATACAAATTAAAACTCATCCTAACACTAGCCTTATAATTATGTAACACAGACACACATCAAACAAAAGAGCTCTACAATTTAAATCCTTAGAGGAGATGATTACTCTGTGAAAAATTTAGATAGAATGAAAAATATCTTTTGAAAGGATTTACTTGCAGTGTACAAGAAGTGGTTGGGACCTGGTAGTCTTGAGATCCTTTACTTTCTTGATGAAATCGATGAATAAAACCGACTGAGAAGGAATTCTGTCGTCAGGCCAGGAGAGAAAATGGCAGAGTTTAACTTCATGGAGCTTGTCTCCCTATTAGAAAAAGTAAAATGATAAAGGTCTTCTAGACGACTGATACCTTCCTTGAGATGGCAATTATTTACTCTATATATTACATTATGTACTTAAAGAAAGAGGATTAAGCTATGATTCTTGTGTCTGCAGATACTTAACAGAAGATTAATCTATATAGAGTTAATGTACATTATTCTTTCACTTTTTTCTAGGTAATTAGTAAGCAGTTGTTGGCTAGATATCTTGACAATCTGTATTGATTTAATAAGTATGCATTAGCCTAGAGAGTACCTTGACAATCTTTATCTCTCTAATTGATAAATCCAGATCCTCCAGTGAACTCTTATACCACATCAGAGTGTAATCCCCAATTATCTTGTTAGTTCCTTCCGAGATGGGCCAGTACTGGAAAGATGACATCTAGTCCATTGGATATAAGCATAAAGCAAAACTGTATTACAGCATATCATTTAGTTAATGTAACATTCAATTAATTAACATATTAATAAAATATAATGAAAACATTAATGCCATGTGCATGATCTCTCACTCTCCATTAATTTTTGTTGATGGTATGAAAAGGAATAATTGAATACAGCAAATTGGGAGAAATTCTTCTTAGTAAATATATAAACATTCATATAAATGAAATAGAAGCTGCAGATGGTGCATGTTTATAGTAACAGTGGTGTACATTCACTTCAATTAAGAAGCAGACTGCAGTATGTTTGAAGAAACTGGTTAAAATAAAACCTGAGTGCCAAAAAGGATTCACAGATCTCCAATCTACTCTGGTATCGTTCATGTTCAAAGTTTTATTTGAGAAAAACAAAACATGAATTCTTCCTTTTAAGCATATTACCTTTGGCTGTGAGAGATTAACAATGACTTCCACTTTCTCGAACCAGACCATTTTCCAAAACATCTCAGCTGTTCTCTCATTCGGATCTATAAAAACAAGCAAATCTTACAAGCATTGGCGAGCAGTTACATGTAACCATAATGGTATGTAATAATCATAACACAAAATTCAGGACACTATTACCATATATGCAAATATATGTAATATAACTAAAATAAGGAAGATATGCGTGCATATGGAATGCATATGAACCAGTTACTATTTGATGTAACAATGAATCTGCATCAAACAAACTAGGAATATAAATGGAATAAAATTAGATTCATAATGCACACAAGGTTTGATAAATATTTCTTTACAATACTAATAAATACATACCTTGCGAGGCAATAAATGTCTGTGGGTGTTGCACCTAAAAATATAAACAAAAGTCCAACATGTGAGTTTGGAAGTTTCATCTCACAACAAAACTAAATGCAAAGCAAAAAAGAGAAAAACAAAATTTTCTCTAATTCCTGCAAAGTTTATTCTGAGAAATTTAATTACTGACTATAGTTTTTAATTTCACAGCATTGAAACTCCCAGAATTGAGAAGGTTTACTTATTGTGTATGAAATACTTGACGTACTGATATCTCAGAAGTGAAATACTCATTCTAGTAATATGATCAATTTAAAATAGCTGAGTCATCTTATAATGGTTAAAGTAAGAGCAAGAAATTTACATGAAATTGCTTATGATTTCTGCAATCAAAACCAAATGTTATCAGTGAAGAGCACAGGGTCTTTAAACAGAATATACTGTTGTAAAAAAGTGATGTTTGTGAGCAACTTAAAACCCATGGTCATCATTTCAATCATAGCAGTGGTGTACACAATAGAGGGGAGGGCTAGGGTGGCACGACTCCCTCCCCAGCTCCATCATCAGTCAGGGGATCTTTTCACGCTTCAAAAGCATATATCAGCACTACTTAACCCTTAGACCTAATGTGAGTCTAAATATGCCTTGTAATGCACCATTTGATGTCTAAGCTTTGAAGCTCTTTCTGGGAAAGCACCCCACTATCTGGGAGTCTCACTTAAACACTGTGAAACCACACTTATCTTTTTTAACATTATTTCATCCACCTACAACCCATCCTGCAGGTACATACCCCTACAAAAATTAGTCTAGGAAATTAAAGATTCCATCCTCATCCCAACACCAAACTCCCCATCCCACCTTTGAATCCTGCACATCACTGATTCATATCACATATTAGTATTATAACTTGACTAGTTCCTATAAAATAGCAGGCTACAATTTAAAATTTCGATGAAAGTGTAAATATAAATTTGTATATGATTAACCCAAAGATCATCTAAACTATCAAAACAGACATCTATTTTTATCTTTATTCTGTCAAACTTCAATATGCACGAAGAGGATTTAAAATGTTTATGATTTTGTATTCGTGGTAATCTTAATCAGTGTATCTATTCATACATTATACACAATAAGTTTTGGTGTCCCATGTACATACAAAAACATTTCTAATTTAATGTGTGCTGTACCTGAGTCCTATCATAGCTAACAAAGCAATACAAATGTGTTTCATTTCACAGACATAATAAAATAAAGAATTTAATATTAACAAGCATGAAATTGCTATAAAATAGAGAAGTTATTTGATGCAAATGTTTGCATTCAGTTGTGTCTGACAGTCATTCTTGATTAGTTTTTTTTCTGCGATGGGTATACTGCAGTTATGTCACGAACCTGCACCGCTTAACTATTACATCAGCCGTATATACTGGCTGATTTATCCATACTTGCACCAAATGATCATAGAATGAACCATGTCTACTGGTTTCATTTGGGCCACATCCACATTTACCCCTTAAACTTTGCAAACATATATTTCCTTCCCAACTGGGCAACTGAAATCTCTTCTAGTGCAAACATATAGAGCAGCAACATGTCTTAGATGTAAGCTTTATACCATACATTTGCAATCATTTAAACACAAATATAAAGAAAGTTAGTTTACCACAACCTTTTTGTTGGAGTAATATAAATGGAAGATACTGCAAATGAAAAAAATAGAACTTGCAAAAGAATAGAAATGAAAAATAATACAAAATAAAGAAGTTCCTGTGAAAGAGTGCTGCCATGCTACCAACAGATATATTATGCAAAGATTTATCTATTATTGAATCATTTCTTTTATTTAGCAAGCTGAGCTTAAAGACTCTCCCAGATTGAATATCTTACTTTGATGTAATTTGCATTAATGTAGCCAATATCTGACCCACTAGAGTTCTTATGCAGTTTAACTCTGAATGATCATCTGTAGGGAAATAAATGTGAACATTTTCAAGTCATAAGATGTCGACCGGAGAATTACTCTCTGTCTCTCTCCATTTCTTTTCATCTTTGTAAAACAATAATGCACCATGAGACTGTGTGATATTTGAAATGAAAGCTATGTTAAACTATACCAGAGTTACTTATGAATCTGTTTGCCTTCAGTTGCTAAAGGCAGTTGTAAAATTTATCTGTCAAAATGCCTTGATCTGAAGAAACAAAAAGCAATTTTGATACTATCAGAATATTATGCAAAGTAGAGAACAAGGAGCAGAGCTAGCTCCATGGAGTTATGCCAACTAAATTGTGCTTCAATTTCCCACAATCAAGGAACAACATATCAGCGACACAAACTTGAGGAGAAAAGATTTAGCTCACTGTCTGAGATGACATACAGCCCGTATTGATCTTTCCTGTTCCAATATTGTGCATTCCTACAACACCATTTAGATACACTGGACCATTATATTGAATGTGTAGTCTGGGACTTATTCACTTACAAGGTAATATTCCACTGTCTTGGTTCTCATCCTTCAGAATTCCAACAGTCCATGGATGCTGCTGGCCATGTGGTAGTTTCTGTGAAATGTTGAGAAAATTTTAAGGATTAGTTTTACTTGGTCTGTTTCATTTGGCAAGTTCTTGACTAAGCCAATATTCACAATAATTTTAATTGCATAGCCAGATATTATTAAAATCGCCATTACATTGAAATTTCTCTCTAATGATGAATACCTTTAGCATGCGATCCTTATTCAACAATGTCACACTCATATCACCATCTCACAGACATGAAACTTATCCATTACAGAGCACTATAGGCACGTTATCAAAGATAGAGTAGTGGCGGCTTGTGGTCTTCATACTTGGAGGGGCAAATGAGGGTGTCAGGTCGGTATGACCCAACGGCACTGCAGGAGCTTGTGGGATCCAGGGGTTTGTCTGCGGACCCTGATGGGGTCCAGGGCAACGTCCTGGTGGGGAACCAAGAGGCGAAGCCCCAGAAAACTCTGAGGTATTTACAAAAATGTAGGCCTCAGAATGAAGCATTTAATTATTATCTTCATATGGCATTGGATGCGCTTTAAACAGATCTCAAAAATTACAATTTGACAATTTGTTTCTCTTTGTCACCAGACTGCACCCAAGCTTTTTCTGGTAAAGTTTCCCAGAGAAGACAAGGAAAGTAATAAACCTTACCAGAATTGGCACACACTGTAAGCCATCATACTTAGTGTACCAGTTCGGTGAGAACATATGTAGAGACCATACTGTTAGTATACGCAGCCTTTTTTGTCCTAATCACTTGACTTCCAATTCTTTTCAAGACTGTGTTTCAAAAGAGGATGAATTTGTAAACTTTTGCCTGTATTCAAATCACATGTAGTTAACTAGGGCTCTGTAGTATGCACTTGTGTTAATTTGCAAAATCCATTATATTGAAATTACCTTCTAAGTTCTGATCTCTTTCCTTTCCTTTATTTTGTATTATTTTTTATCCACTCATGGAGAGGGGGGCGGGGGGGGGGGATTCTGACTCAAGACTGCACCCAAGGTTTTTCTCTTTTTGAGTTTAGCTGGGCAGATTGAAATTTGCTCCATGATCTCATCAGGGATGAGCCTTGGGTAAAAAAAAATCACTGAACTTTGTGGGTGATACTTTACTAACGCCGAAGGCGTCAGTCAGCACTCAGCGCGACACAGTAACAGGTGTGGTCCATGGGCCTGCCTTACGGCCCGTGGTGTTGTCCATGGGCAACGCCCCGGTTGGGTTCCAGGGGTCGAAGCCCCCGGAAGCTGTTAGAAATTAGAGGTTTAAAGACAACATTTTGGTGCCTATTTTATAAGGAATCTTGAATTTATTGAAACACTTAGAGCAAAGGTTTCACACTCAAAATTTGCATACTGAAGCCACATTCATAGCTTGTCGTTTTCACCCTACTTGATTCTTTCAATCATGGCGACCCATAATTAAAATGTCACTGTTCATAAAATGTACACAATGGTCAGTTTTAATCTGGAATAATATTCAGCAGCTACAGCACTACACTCCCCAGTTGTCCCTAATCTAATGGTACTACAAATTTTAAAAAATTCGTGGGAAACTTGAAAATATATTGTTGAAATAATGTTGGGAACGTTTGAAAAATTCAGCGAAAAATATGCGGTATAGGTTCCAGGTTTCGTATGTTACAGTGTGTTAGGATAATAGTCTTTGTAATGAAAAACATGCGAACGATGGATCAAAAGTACAGTAACGCTGTTGTTAGAAATTCGCGGAAATTAAGAGGTGTAAATCTCAGAGTTAGAAAAGAAATCACGGAATTCCCAAATTCGCGCAAAAAGCGCATGCCTGTCTCATGCGAAGTATAGTATGTGTATAAGAAAATAAGAACTGTTCAGCCAAAAGGGCCACTACAAAACAAACAAGCCTCATTTTAGACCAATTTTGAAAGTGATGGCAGATAAATAAAAGCATCTTAGATA
>KN886839.1:51051-61829 GCA_000934455.1 Apostichopus parvimensis
CAAAACACCTAGTTTCATCCATGATAGAGCAGTATTCATGCCTTAAACTCATCTGTGATTATCAAAACACATAGGTTCATCCACAATAGAGCAGTTTACTTGCCTTAAACTCATCTGTGATTATCGTAACACCTAGGTTTATCCATGAGAACAGTGAGCATACCTTAACAACTCCCTGTTTCTTCCATGATAGAGCAGTACGCCAGGGAGTTCTTATAGAACAACTCCCTGAGTACGCTTACCTTAAACTCATCTGTGATTGTATCCTCTGGGATAGAATTCTTATCCTGTAATTGCTTGGGTAAATCTTTGATTTTGACTCTACACGCAACCACATCTTTGGATTCTGCAGTTCCTGGAAGCTCCTGATAACAGTCATCAACATCCAAAGACCTACCAATTTGTGAAATACCAATGATCGGTAAGGGTCCTCTATCCCGAATGATTGAATTACCCAAGTCACACTTATCAAGTGTTGCTTTGCCAATGTCCATCACCTCACAATCCATTTCACTGCCCGTTATGTCTGGTTTATTCTCAATTTCCACATCATCGTAACTGTCACTTTCCCTTTCTTCGTTAGATATTGCATATTCTACATCAACTTCATTTGAATATTCATCAGAGTCAGTGACATTGCCTGTCTTTTCTAAAGCTGAGAATGAAGACGTCTTCTTTGGTACTTCATATGCACCACCTTCTGCATCACCTGCATTAATTCCATTAGTTGTTAAAGGTATGTGTCTTGCATAAACATGAGATGGAGCTGTGTACAAACATAAATCAAAGACACATTGCGATTCTTAAGTAACTCCACATTTTTATGAACAGTCTCAAATAGCAAAAAGGTTGATCAAAATTGAGTCAAATAGTTACCTATAAGTGACATTTCTGACATGTTTAGTCATTTTATAAGGACTTTGTAAAAGTCCTGAGAATAATTGTTCTTCCTGAATGTAAATCTACAACATTACCTGCAGTTGCTCCAGGATATGATTTATTCCTCCTGAGATACCTAAACAATAAATGATAAGAAAGAAAAAGAGAAATTAAGATAGAAATTAAACTAAGGTAATCTTTAACCATAAATAACAAGTCAGTCCAGTATAGCCATTCTCTATCAATGCTCATTGGTAGATACAAAATAAATCATACCAATGAATGACTCACTTTTTCCAAACAATTCTTATCTTTTTACAGTAGAATTATTAAATCATAGGAAGAAATTATAAATACCTTATAATTAATTACCCTTCATAATGATGTTCTTACGAACAATTTGTACTTCATAGAAACAAACTTTTAATTCCTAAGAACGGATTTAATACTATGTTTTAACAACAACATTATACGTTCTTTCAAAAAAACTTATAAATCAAAGTAGAAACTGGCATTGGCAAAGTATATTTGTGATGTGAAAATATTGTTAACTTGATTCAAAAGCATGAGTGATGAACATCACTTATGTCAATGGATGTAGAAAACATTGGGAAAAGACTTACCATCGAAACACTATGATGCCAATCACAATGGTAACAAGCAACACCACAGCAAGAATCGTCAAAGTTGGAGCAAGAAAAGCAGCTGAAGAAGTGTAGAAAAAGTACAAAATGTCTAAAATACTCTAATATGTTAAGTTTCCTGAAAAAAAATATCCATTGATTATAGGATCATCATTATTTATCAAAGATGCAAATTTACAGTGACAACCATATACAACAGTATAACAAATTAATGACAATCAATAACATATTTCTGACAGGAGGACAGGAAGTTTGATTTTGAAGTTGACTCTGCAGGATAAACTGTTCATAAACCGTTAGTTGCAACTTTGGCCTTTATTATCAGTCCTGGATCACTCCAGGCAACACTGACATCATAGAAAGAAATGTGTATCCATGGTAACAGTTCAAAGGATTGTGATAATTAAAATAATTTGAATAGCATGTGTCTTAACTTATGTCTCTCAAATAGAATAATTTTTTTATCATATGAGTTCTTATTAATATCAAACTGAATAACACCTATCCCTGGGAGTAAAACCCAATACAGTCTGTTATAAATATATTAGTCTATATTAACATGGGAATGTTATTGTCTCAAGCTGAACATCTTGAGGGGGCTCCCATTTTGAATAACATTTGTTGGTGGATCAGAAGGTTTAAAAACTCATGCTGTCTCAAGCTTGTTGACTAAAACCCATGGTCATTTTAATGAGGCAATTACTAGAGATGTCAATAAGTACCTGGGAAAAATTAACTGTACTTAAGATTGGTTTAAGTAATGCTTTACCTAGCTACTTGCTGTTACTGCTAATTACAACAAATTATTGAACATATATTATTTGTGTTGAATGTGGAAACTATAAGAGTCGACCTTTATCGTGGAGCATCAATAACAGCTTGCCTATGTACAGATCTAGTACATGGCCCTACAGAGAAAAGCAAACCCTGGGTAGTTATTGTGCTGACAGAGAATTGGTGTAGAATTGAGTGTGTGTGTGTTTGTTCTTTATGCACCGACATAGCACACTTACAACTTTGGTTAGTCCAAAGCTTGTAACCAACGGTTCCAATTATTCAGCCAAGTGATTTTACATGTTGATGTGAAAAATTAACATGGCTTGGACAGTTCTCAGTTTTTTATCAAGGAGACTCCAGGAACGGTACAGTACATAAAACGACGGGACATTTCCAGAAACATTGGTCATCCTCATTATATCCTGGGACTCTCCCCAGAAATTGGGGAAATCTGATCACCTAAAACATTAAGAATTAAATCTGCTAATTGTAATGTCTTACTGGAAAATGTTAGATTTTTTTTTAAACTATGCATATGGGTTATGGTCAGCTTTAGGGCTAAACTCTTATCTCTAGTAACACCAATCCAAATATTAAGAATGTTATGTTAACTTTTTACAGTTTTCTTAAGAATTAACTTGCAATCACTTTGTTCAAAATGTCTACTTTACAAATAGAATGCGACCCACCTTAATTCACATATAATTTTAATTCTGATCATCACAAAGCTTCAGTACTTAAATGTGTTGTTCTTTATTCTCTGTCTTTTTATCTGTAAATTTTTAGTTGTCAATCGCTCAAGTATTTCTATAATTTACTCAGTGGTGACTGTCACAGACTGTTCCAATAAATTTACTCTACAGATCTAACCAAGTGCCTCTCTTGCATTAGTTAACTTCAAAATTAACTTTTCTTTGCGTTAGACACACGGCACTGTAGTCATTGGCTAATGTTCCTGGTTGACCATCTTTAGAAAGTTGACTGTACAGTTTATAGGCCATGGGTATACGTTGCTCCATGTGCATATTGCATCAGTCTCGTGTAAAGCTGCATATCATATTTTTTGGACGGCTGACTAAGTACACAATCACATCCCTTTTCGTAAAATGTTCAAATGCCTGACAAGCTGGTACTACTACACTAGTTCAAAAAGCTTGAGGATCTCGAAAATTAGCCTCCCTTAAGAAACCTCCTAATTTGCATCATCTTCTGCCTAACAGAGGCCGCACATGCCTCACGCTCTGTCTCTGTACACTTTGCATACCCTGTGCATACATTAGGGTTACTGTTACTGGTCAGTAGACAAACAATGCATGAATACCAAAAACATGCAGGCCATTGCCTTAAACAGTACACAGGTATAATACGCCACTTTGTGACATTTCTCTCCCTTCTTAAATACGAATAATTTATATTTTCGAGTGGTCCGTTTAACCCTTGCACAAATACAAAAATGTTTCTAGTTATTCACTCCTGCTTAAAACATCTGCCCCTAGATTGTCACAATTAATCCTTTATTGCTCGGATCTGAATTCTATACGGCTGTAAAGACAATGGGTGGGTTGAATTGAATTGAATTGAATTGAATTTATTTTCTACATTCCATTATTTTACATTTTGAACAGTATAGGTTAAATATAGATGGTATCAAATACAGTAAACAGCAAACATAGAGTATTGAAATAATATATATGTGAGATGGAAGTAGAGGAACCAGAAATAAGTGGATACTTTTCTGGTCTGGTCCCTTTGTAACAAAGAAAGTGCAAAGTACATCAACCACACCACCACCCCCCCCCTCCTCCCCCCAAAAAACCAACAAAGTCAAAATCTTATGAAAAGAGAAAGAAAGAAACATAAGAGAAAAAACAGGAAGTACAACTAAGATGGATTGCTATGCAGTAGGTATTGTTTTAGTTTTTGCTTAAAAGTATTCCGTGTTGGAGTAATTTTAATGACATGATTAAGAGAATTCCAGAAGGGAACACCTGTGCTACGAATTTGAGAATGGTTAAGACTAGTTCTAGAGTAAGGATGGTGTAGCATATTCATCGAACGAGTGTTATAAGTGTGATAACTAGAATTGCAAGTATAAAAGTTATTAAAAGCTGTTGGGAGAAGACCATGATGAAATTTGTACATAAATATCCCTAGTTGGTACTTGTACAAATCATATAAAGTTAATGTATTGGAGTCTATAAAGAGAGGAGCAGTATACGAGATGTAATGAGTCTGGTTTATATTGCGGATAACACGTTTCTGTAACTTAAATAAACTGTTAAGTAGAGTTGACTGTGTATTGCCCCAGACAAGAAGACTATAGTTGAGATGGGGAAGCACAAGAGCATTATACAGGGTAAAAAGTGACTTCTTAGGTAAAAAATTCTTTAGTCTTTTGATCACACCATTGGATTTAGAAAGCTTCTTGCTGACCTCGGAGATGTGTTGTTTCCAAGTCAACTTATCATCAATGGTTATCCCTAAAAATTTAGCATGAGGTGAAGCATCAATTTGATGCCCATCCAGTATAACATTAATGTTACTAGAGTCTTTGACCTTGTTATCAAAAATCAGTAATTTTGGCAAACCTTTGAATTTAATATGTAGATAAATGGATGGTGATCAGTCTCGAGTACAAAAAAGCGTTCCTTAAATATAAGCTTGGAATTTTGGAAACACTAAGCCAATGCTAAACACTCCTTTTCCATTGTGGAATCCAATTTTGGCTCAGATACCCAATAGGCAATTTCCACTACACTGCCACGATTCCAGATTTGGATGCATCGGTTCGCAGAATGATCAATCTGGTAGTTCCAAATTTCATCTCAAGTGTATTGAAGGTCAAATCTAGGAGAAGAGGGTAGCAGTGGGGAAACAAGAGGAGGTGGAGGTTGCATCCACAGACTCTCTCTGCTGAGTTTGAACGTACAATGCTGTAGGGTTTGAAGTGGATGAACAGCAGTACACACAAGAAGGTCCCATAGGTTTAGTGGACGTCTGTAGGCAATGATAAGTTTTGCATGGACGGCTCGTTGGAGTCTATCTGAAGTAAGGAGAATGTTGTGGTTGTTAGTGGCGATTTGCTGAAAAGGAGGAAGATTTGGGTGGAAAATTACAACCAAAGGGAGCTTGTCGTCGCAATCTCATCCGTTTTTAACCTTCACTGCTAATATAGATAATCTGGAAAGGGAGTGGACTCTCTGAATGGCTTCATGCACCCTTCTGGCATTATGGCCCCTGGCAATGTGTGTTTTAGTAAAACATCTTTATGACGAATGAAAGAGGAATTGTTACAGCAAATACGACAAAGACAAAGTGCTTGACTTCTAGGCAATTCCAGACTTGCAGTAGCGGGGATGACAGCTTGAAGAATGTAGATACTGGTGTGTGTCTGTGGGCTTGGTGTATAAGTCAGTGAAGAGAGAGCCATGTTCCTTGTGAACAGTCACATCGAGGAAGATTTTAATACTCAAAATATCAGAAACTTAGTACTGCATCATCATACAAGTGAAATATTTAAGGACAAAATTGGAAAGATAGAGCCTTGATCATGCAATTCTAACAACAAGATCGTAGTTTCAAGAGCACTTCATGTCTACTAGCAGGAACATTTTGAAACTTGTTATGATTTCACATTACGTGGGATGACAATTTCAAGAATCAGTTTTCTTTAACACTAGTCTAAGCTATATAGACCATTGAAGCTGAATAGTCAATTTAAGGCTTAACTGCCTGGTAAAGGGATATGTCAGTCACGTCCAGGCTAGCTCTCACATTAGCATAGTCTGTTATATTTATTCAGTCAAGTGTGTTAGTAGCGCTTGCAGTTCTAACCTTGGTAATTGTTGGTATCATTTGTTTACCTCTTCACTAGCTATGATTGACAGCATTTTAGAATGATCAGTAACCATGTAAAGGTTATTAGTTACCGCAAGAATGTGATTGACACTAAGATGTAACAAACAATGATGAAATAAAACCATCCTAATTATCTTAATCTTATAAAAAACATACCTGAGCGTTTTGTAAATCCACTAACTGGACTGGCAGGAGTTGTTCCACTACCTGTTGTTCCTGTTGCATCATCAGTAACTAGACTGGCTGGTGTATCAGTAGACACAGCTGAGACAGGTGTTGATCCATTACCTGTTGTTCCTGTTGTAACATCAGTAACTAGACTTGCTGGTGTATCAGTAAAAACAGCTGAGACAGGTGTTGTTCCACTACCTGTTGTTCCTGTTGCATCATCAGTAACTAGACTGGCTGGTGTATCAGTAGACACAGCTGAGACAGGTGTTGATCCATTACCTGTTGTTCCTGTTGTAACATCAGTAACTAGACTTGCTGGTGTATCAGTAAAAACAGCTGAGACAGGTGTTGTTCCACTACCTGTTGTATAGAAGTAACAGTTATTCTTTGTTTCAAAATACCTATAATTTTTTTGAAAATGGATGAACTAAGGCAACCAGACCAGCAGTCAGCTTGATTGGAATATAGCAGAAAGCGGGAGAAAATGGAAACAGATGTTCTTTATTATTAAGTTACCAGTGGCATTAATAGCAAACCAGATGCAGTAAAGAGTGTTGCACTGTGTCGTACTGCTGAAGAGGATGCAGCAGAAATATAACAGAGAGCAGTTTACTATTATTATCTTCTCCTTGCCCTAGGTTTATCTTTACAATCTCTTAGCTCGCAGCACAGACAAGAAGTTCTCCTACATCACCCTCTCTTATTAAAAGTTTCTATTTACAAGATTACTAACATAATCTATTCCAACTTCTAAGTCCCAGTAGATCACTTACACTTGACCTCCACAGTAACTCTCTACAACAGAAACCCTACACCTGTCTGTGCACCTATAAATATAAGATCTCTACCAATAAAGTAACTTTCAGTATGATGTCATTCCCAATGATGTCATTGTGTGGTCATTTCTTAGTTTATAGCTTAATCTCTTAACTTCCTATCCCATCCTCTGTAATCCATTGTCAAGAGTATATAGATGTACTTTTCACCAATTGCATTCAGTTTGATTCAACATGTAGGAGCCACGCTTAGCACGGTTCTATCAAGCTTACTATCCCCTGACACACTCAATGTACTCAGTAGATATCCAGCCAGATGAAGATCTAATATACTGTTTAATTCAACTACTAGTTCATGTCCTTATTTCTTGTTCACATACTGCTGTGACAGAAATATATCTCTTTCCAACGGGAGGCTGAAGATGGAACTAAGGGAGTATTTTGCCCGTAGAAATCCCATCACTTCGAAAAGGCATGTATTTAACACACAGAAACAAGGGTGAAATGAGTGGATAGACCACTACGTAAATGATTTGCGCAACAAGGTGACAACTTGTACATTTTTAAATTTAACGTAAGGTCTCACACCTGACAGTATAGTGTGTTCAGTGACCAAATTCATTGGCATCTTCTTGGAGAAGAGGACCTCTCTCTCACAAAAGCTATCAATATTTGACAGGCTTGTGAAGCAAATAACTTGAGAGCAGCTCACAAAATAATTGTCTCAAATGTGGAAGGGATTGGTCAAAAAATCATGCCTGTCCAGCAAATGGGCAAAAGTGCTGAAACTTGACAAATGAAACATTTTGCAACAGTTTGTGGAAACAAACAAAGTACAGAAATACAACATTCAACAATATTTAAGTGTTGTAAATGAACAGGAATCAGATTCTGACACGTAAAGCAAATTTTTCATTGAAATGACCAAAGCAGATTCATAACAGTCCGAAGCACAATGGGAAATGAATCTATATAGATAGCTAGAAGACAAGCCAGTCGTTTTCACAATTGACACTGGGGTTGGGTTCAACGCCATTGATACTGAAACATACCGAAGTGTAACTAATGCTCTCAGAAAACGAAGAACAAAGCTTGTATGCTATGATGGACATGACTTTGAGTCCTCTTGGAAAAATCAATCTACTATGTGTATACAAGGACTGCAAACATGTATTAAATTTGCAAGTGGTAGAGGGCACCTCCCGATGTTACCAAGGGCTTCTCAAATATACTGGGTGAATTAAATGTTTTCATCTTTATATAGCGCTTTGCATGGAGAAATATCTCAAAGCACTTTACATGAGCAAAATAAGACCAATAAGTATAATGAAGCTACTGTAATATAAACTGATACCAATGAGGTTAAGACAAATCAAAACAAGATCAGTCATTAAAGTACATGATAAAGAGATGAGTTGCAAGTTGGGACTTAAAACAATCAAAGGTGGTAATGAAGAAAGTGCCGGCAGCAGGGCCTTACAGAGGCACACACATATGGAACACCATGTCACCGTAAAACTGAGATTTATTATGGCTGGTAAAGGGCCTGGGCTTTCGATCGAAAAACGCACCCACTACAATGCCATGTCAACAGTTCACTCAAGTAGGTTGGCCCCTTGCCATGTAGAACTTTAAAAGTAAAACATAACATTTTGAAAATGATTTCCTGTTTAGTTGGTAGCTAATGCAGTACTCTCAATACTGGAGTGATCGGATCATGTTAATTGGTTTTGGTGACTTATAAACAGGCAATTCTAAATGAGTAGGAGTTGTTTTTTTCACACGCTGGGAGACCAAACAAAACACTATTGCGGTAAACAAGAAGTAACAAAGGCATGAACGAGTTCATGAGCCAACCCGATGTGTAAATAGGTTGGCAACTGTAACCAAAGAAAAACATGCATCTGTGTTGACTCAAAGAGATATTAAAAATGTGATTAGCAGGGCACGTTTTCCTACACATACTAGTTAGGTTGTGGTGGGGGGGGGGGTTGCATAATACCAACTTATTTTCAGTGACAGATGCAAATTCAGGTCTCTGGCCAAAGGGCAATTTTATGCAAATTCATTACCCTATTTGGGCGTTTTCAAATTTATTAGACTGCCGATTGGTATTTGTTAAGCACCTGAGGTATTCCAAGATGTTATGAGTCAAGTGTACAAAGCTCTCAAGGAGTTCAAATCTTTTTCGGGGAGAGGCGGTTGCCCAACGAGAAATAAGCAAAGTAAGAAAGGAGCAGGCTCAAACAAGTAAGACTGAACAAGAGTATATGTCAGATAAGAAAATCTGAAATGCTATACCTAGGTCAGAGTATTCAGGAAAGGAATCCCCCAGTGGGCACGGAATGTCTACAGAGGATATGGGTGTTACTAATTATTTAGCCAAATTTTATTCATGTCAATCACCAATATGCTGACCCACTTCAATCGCAAAGATGAACGCCAGCTTCAATCACCAAGATGAACACCCACTTCAATCGACATGAACACCCACAACAATCACCAACATGAACACCCACAACAACCACCAACATGAACACCCACAACAATCATCAACATGAAATCCTCAACAATCACCAACATGAACACCCACTTCAATCACTAACATGAACACACCCACTTCAATCACCAAGATGAACACAAACAACAATCGCCAACATGAACACTCACAACAATCACCAACATCAAAACCAATTTTAATCATCAACATGAACACCCACTTTAATCATCAATATGAACACCCACTTCAATCATCAACATGAACACCCACTTCAATCACCAACATGAACACCCACTTCAATCACTAACATGAACACACCCACTTCAATCACCAAGATGAACACAAACAACATTCGCCAACATGAACACCCACAACAATCACTAACATCAAAACCAACTTCAAATACTAATATGAACACACCCACTTCAATCACCAAGATGAACACAAAACACAATCACCAACATGAACACCCACAGCAATCACCAATATGAACACACACAACAATCACCAATATGGGACACCCACAACACTCACCAACATGAGCACCCACAACAATCACCAATAAGAACACACACACCAATTACAAATATGGACACCCACAACAATCACCAACATGAACACCCATTTCGTTCACGGACATGAACACAACCAGTCCAATCACCAACATGAACACAAACAACGATCACCAACATGAACACTCACAATTATCACCAACATGAATACCCACTTCAATCAACAACATGAACACCCACTTTAATCATCAATATGAACACCCACTTCAATCACCGACATGAACACCCACAACAATCAGTAACATGAACACCCACACCAATCACCTTTTGCTTTACATAATCAAGTTGTAATATTTTTTGGTTCCCTGTAGATATCCATATTCACTTGGGATATTAATAATGTTGCTGTTGTTACACTTGATGAAATACTTCCGAAGTTGCTATAGTATTAATCATTTGTTGAAACTCTTGCCTTTCATCAAGTTTTCTTCATCTCTGAGTATTGATAGGAGCCCTGTCCCCTCCCTGTCCTTCTCTCACTAGAATTATCTTGATTTCTCATAGTTTATCTGGCTGCAGACTAGTAAACTGATAAGACTCTTACCTTGACACAGTGTTCTCTGTCTCTGAGTGTTACTAGGAGCTCCTTCCCCTCCCTGTC
>KN886839.1:71785-88968 GCA_000934455.1 Apostichopus parvimensis
TGTTCAGCCCCCCAATATTTGTCAAGTGTTCCATGAAGCGGGGAGAATTTCGAAATGGGGGCTGAACTTCTTCTTGCTTGAAACACTCGGGAAGTGCCGTTTCCGGCCATCTGGGGGGTTCGAAAAGCTGAAAATTTTCTTGTACGCTCCGCGCCAACCAATGGTGGCGCTCCGCTTAGATAGTTCTACCGCGCATGACGAACCCTCCCCCCCCCCCATGTAAAAGCTGGCTACGGGCCTGCAAGTTGTGTAGGTTGTCCTTGTTTCTAACCATGTCAGTTGGTAGAGGGACATGTGCACACACATTGTTGCTTTCGAATGTATCAGGAACTCGCAAAGAAGCCATCATTGGCTTATCAAAGCCGCAAGCTGACCGAAGTCAGTCTCTTACATTGATATTTAACGTCCATGATTATGTATTGTCAATTGTCAACCACTCTGTAACTGGACGACATACATTAATCTCGGGACCTTATGATTGAAAGGCACCGGCGTTAACCACTGAGCTACACTCCAACGGTATTTTTAAAGTTGCCTTGGTACTTAAAGGTAAAGGTACTTAAAAAAGCTTTTAAAGGTACTTTGAACGTTGCCAATTATTATGTATATAGTTATATATATTCATTATACATTTTATATGGTAATCAGAGCTGTCACAAACACTATTATTGCTTATTGGCTTATTGTATTTCTTCTGTGCATTACACATTATTGTTGTGAACGTGTTGAGTTTTGCCAATGGTATGGTTGAAAGAAGTTCCCAGTATTGTAACGCTGTTACTGTAAAGTTGTGGAGCAATGGGAGTTCTGTGTAGACGGTGTGGAACGGTGTTAAATTCCCTTGGGGTTATCTCTCTTGGCATTAAGAAAACCAGTTGTAATTGTTGGCAGATTATGGCTTTTGGGGCTGCTCCTATGGATCGGCATGTGGTATCAGGCTTATCCTGGGATTGTGGTGTAACACATGTGATATTTTCTAGGGATACTCATGTGATCACATTCATCTCTGTAAAGGAGTACAATCGTTTGGGGATGGTAGGAATGCACTGTAGTATTTAAGTATTATGTCTTAAGCTAAGTTGTAGGGTAAAGTTAATCATTTGTATACATGTGATATTTCCACGTATTGTTATTAGGGATTTATATAAAATGCATTACCTGTGAGGTACAGGACATTCTACTCTGGTTGCTGTTGAAATTAAGAAACATTCTTGGTGGTAGGGCTCAGGGCCACGTAGCCTCAAGTTTGTACAACGCATCCAGTACAACACACTTAACCTTACTGTAAGAACTTTTCTTTTCAATATATCGCTGTTAAAAATACCATCACCTCTCTGGATTTATTTTATGTACATCTTCATTCTCTGGCCAATTACAATACTACATCTTAGGACAAGAACCTTGAATCTGCTGGCCGGCGCTACTCACAGAGGAAAGTGTTACAAGATTTGTCTTTTTTTTTTGCGGGATCGTATTCATGTATTATCCTTCGATTGATAAGGTGATGATTGTCAATATATTGTAAGATGAATTAATGCATTATTGTTATACATTGACTGTATTCACTTGTGATTACCTGTGATATTAATGTATTGTGTATATAGTATGAAGGTTTGAATTTAATTTTTAAGAATTTTATATTATCCATTAATTTATTCCACCTGGCATCACAATTCCTTATACTATATTTTCAGTTGTCCATTTAACAAAGGTTGTTCATTGTGTTTTGTCTGTTGTCTGTTGTCTCCGGAATTGCTTCGTTTTCTCCCCACAGCAACACTCCTGCGCCCTCGTCAGGCAGAGGCAAAGGTGCTTACATCTGTAATAACTATATCTCTCTGCAGTTTGCTTCACTAATAAAGCAGTAAAGTTAGAATAATGTTCACAAGATTTCTTGCAACGAATAACAGATCAGTGACACAATCTGACCAGAGACATTTTACCATGAACAGCTGACAAGATTGGAGTCATTTCAAATTGACCCTCAAGATTCCAAGTAGATGTCTATTAATGTGATATTACTTCCTTCCTAAACACCTCAATCAAGGTTTCTAGCAAAAACCACTAACAGGATAATCATGAAGTGTTGTTTAGAAAATTTAACTAAAAACTTACTATTTTCACAATTGTTTCCACTGAATCCAGGAGGACAAAGACACAGACCAGTTAAATCTGAGCAAACTCCTCCGTTAATACACGGTTCGCATGTATTATTACAGCCAGGTGGACTCCACATGTTCTCTGGACATTCTTAAATGTAAAGGAGTGAAAAATATATCAGTAACATTGATGAATCAATTTGCAGAGATTAATTTAGTGCATACATTTTGTACTTTCTAGTTTTCATACACTTTGTTTTTCATAAAGTATTGGAAATACCAAGGTCCTCTGACAAGGCTAAATCTTAAACATGGAGCTGTTATTCACGATGTAATATCAAAAATTATTGTATCAAAGCTATTTAAACATACATCATTCTATCCTTGATGTAATACAATGGTTCTACCAATCAAGTTTATTCTACACATAAATCATGCTATCCTTGGTGCAATGCAAATGTTTTCCAGACCAGCATTTAGCATGCTATTCATGCTTCAATAAAAATAAGTTCTACAGACCAAATCAATTTAAACCTACAGAATGCTATCCGTAATGTAATACAAAGGTTTTCCAGACCAAATCTTAAACATACAATATGCTACCCTCCATTTAATACAAAGGCTCTGCTGAAGAAATCTTAAACGTAAATCATGCTATCCTTGACCAGTGCAAGGCAAAGGTTCTACAGACCAAATTATACACATACAACATGCTATCCTTGAAGTAATACAAAGGTTTTACTGACCAAAGCTATTTAAACATACAACATGCCATTATGTATGTAATGCAAAGATTCTTCAGACCAAATCATAAACATAAATCATGCTATCCTTGACCAGAACAATGCAAAGGTTCTACAGACCAAATTATACACATACAACATGCTATCCTTGAAGTAATACAAAGGTTTTACTGACCAAAGCTATTTAAAGATACAACATGCCAATACGTATGTAATGCAAAGATTCTTCAGACCAAATCATAAACATAAATCATGCTATCTGTGATGTAATATGAAGGCTCTACAGACCAAATCTATTTAAACATACAACATACTATCCTTGATTTTAACAATGCAAAGGCTTGACAGACCAACTCGTAAACATACAACATGCTATCCTTGATGTAATACAAATATCCAGGTTCTACAGACCAAATCATAAACATATTTGTGAGCAATATAGTTTTGTTAACATTCTTCTACCCTCAGCCTTATAACCTGACATTTTGTTAATTACTTTATCTAGTTATATTAGGGTATCTGTATGATCCAAAAGAGATCCATTGTATTTTTTAGATCTTGAAATCATGTAATCAGAAAGGCATACCATACAAACACATTCAGGCATACACATGTCATTTGGATTGCACAGCTTAATGAATGTTTTCCGAACTAAAAACTAAATAAACAAAATAAACATATATACTTCAAGAAATGTATCAGTCATGAAGATGTCAGTATAAACTCAACAGTCAGTCTAAACTGATTGCCTATGTACACATTTAGATATATCAGTATCTCATCCCACACTACATTCTTACATGAAATACCACACAATGTACTCTTGTGGTGGTTCCACAGTAGTTGGTGTTGGTGGTCCTATATTGTTCAGTTCTATGTTAAAAAAAAGGTCAGCAACACCCTGTCTACTGAATGGGATTTAGGAAGAGAACTGGCTCGAATCCAACAGAAGCTTTCTTAGATCAAATTGTATTGCAAAACCTTTGGCGATGAGAACCACGCTAGACAACCATGCATGGCTTCGTTTTTACAAAACTTCTGTGTATGTACTGTATATGTATAGTATATGTACAATGCTGCCTATTATCCCTTCTTTGAATGAATTCACTATAGTAATTGTATGATATCTATTAGGACTCATGCTAGCAAATGTCTGTTCAAAATTCCAATGTTTATGGCAAACAAAAACGTATCACAAAAATTTAAAATCTGATCTGTTAGCAGCTGTGTGTTATAATGGTCTAAAATATGCTGCATATAATTCTTTTTGTGCCTAGAGTTATCCTCAAATTAAAGATGAAAGTTCTAAATGCACTCTTACAAGAGCTAAGTACTCAGACATGTATCACCATAACTGAGTATTTCCAACAAATATCTAAGACATGCATCCAAAATCCTTCCTTAATTACCAATTATATTAAAAAATAATTCAATCATAAGCCCAATGGGTACTATGGTTCCTTGCAAGTTTGGCTGCAATCCAACTGAAGGCTGCAGAGTTATTGCAATGTAATGATTTATACATTTGATCCATAACCTCATTTATATTCAAAAGGTCAGCACCAAAAACATTAGGGCACACCTTCTCACTACAATACATCTACACAGCAAGTATGGCAAATGTCCATTACTCAGTTGTTGAGTTATCACAGACCCAAGCAAGTGTCACAGACGAACACACACATACACACGCACCCACACACAAGTAGGCTGATGACCCCATTGTTTTTTCCATTACAGTCCAAACCCACAAACCCTAACCTTAGCAATGCCCCCTTCTTGATAGAATTCTTCTGCGGACAAGGTGATTCTTTTCAACTGATGTCTGAGGACTTGGAATTCCTTTGTTCCAAATCCTCAGTCAGAATACCAAACAAGTGCACATACTGTCTTGAGTGATATTATACCTACTTTTAGATCCTATCAAAGTCCTGCTAGGTCTTTAAACTAACCATTTGCACTTTTGACTTCAATTTCCTCCTCTTAAATTTACACAGAGTCGGAATAAAGAACTACAATTTGTTCGATCCACTTTCTAGTCCGTATTTTCAGACACCGAGAAACATAACCAAAAACTTATGACCATGAGTTGTTTTCTTTCTTAATCATGATTGGTTCATTCAGTGACAGATTTGATGAATAGTAAAGATGTTTTGAAGTAGGTGATATTGAATCAATCATGCATCAGATTCCACATCACATGTGACCCCAAGCAAACAGGCAAATTAGTTCTTATATAGGAACCATCCAGTGCTCACAATCAATATTACGGCCATATATACTATACACCTATTTGTTTGTTTCCGATCAGTATCATCAAGTAATTTTACAGCATTTAATTGAACTTTTAATTGTATCACGGAGTGAATAAATCATATTAAAATCAACAGAATGTTTTAATCATATATTTGAGTGGAGCTTCTTGGATTAAGGCTTCCGAAATAGCCTACCAAATAATTTTCCCCAGGGGCAACAATAGTACCATCTCTAACAAGCTGCAGGCAATATTCTCCACATTACAATACACACACACATACCATCACCATCCCATAGACTCCTTTTATCTCAGTTCAGCAAGAAAATATAAAAAAAACAAAGAGAGAGTAATATGTTTTAGATTTTAGTGGCACTAGGACATCAGAGATTAACGAAAGCGCTAACATGATTTTTCTAAGCGTTTTACACAACGTTTATCACAATGATTCCTGTCATTTCAGCCATTGAAGATGCTTGGGATTGTGTCCCCTTTAATAACTAGATTATATTTTATTAAATATCCATGCAGTGTTATAAGTATTATAATGAGGAATAGTACATTGAATAGTACACACAAGCATGAAAGTCAAAAGAAATACCCACCTCTGACAATCACATTCATGATGGCATGGACTTGTTTTTGGTATGCACGCATTTTAAAGCTCTCAAAGACAACAGATGTCAAAGCACTAGCATCACCACAAGATGTCTTTCCCATACAGGAGCTGCCTGTTGACCCGTCTGGATCAAACACACCATCTCTCCTCCAACGAAGGCTTGCCGTATCTACGCTTGACTCAATCATAACAGTCACGCTATCACCCATTGATGCACCAGTGGAATATTCCAAAGCTTTAATAGTTGCTGAGAAGAAATTTAGACAGTAAGGTAGTGATACCAGCACACAGTCTGTGGTAGTTACACATTTTTTAAATATCATTTTGCTGCAATCATTGCAATGTACATAGGTTAATCTTTCTTCATATCTCAAAATGTGTTGCTTCAATTTTTGATCTTTTTAGTTTAAGTACTAATTGCTTAATAATCAGGCAACAAAAATTGAAACAGGTATATAGATGAACTTGTGTGGGTACTTGTCTGTGTGTGTGCATCAAGAAAAAGTTTCACACACTCATCCTAAAGATTAAGATCAATGGAGTTTAACAGTTGGTAGGTGTATGCCCTGAATGGGTTGTTAGACCTCACACACTCAAAAGTCAAAATTTAAACTACCAAACAGAAATGCACAAAATGCATTCAGGTTGCGATAACATAACAAGTTTTTAAGAATCTGATATGAAAAGGATAAATTCCTTCTTCAGATATGCTAACACAGTTTCATAGTGATCTTGTGATATGTGATATTTTACATGAGATGCAAGCACATTTCCATTCTAGAGATACCATGTTTGCAAGGTTTTCAGACTTGACCTTTGAACTCCATCATAAAGAGCAAGCTATTTTTAATTCAATATAGGGCATTCATATATTGTTTGATACCCTTCCAAGGAGCCATTTCTGTGATATGTGTTTCAAACCAGGCATGAGGCACATAGAAACAAAAACAATCCACATAAAATTTAGACTGAAACCATAAAGTTATGTGTGTGGTCCCTACCAATATCAATAGTGATTAAAACCCTCAAACCCATGTACAGAATAAGACTCAAAGTTGTTATATTAATCAATGTAAACTGTCAATGGTCACAAAAGAGGTCAAAGGACAAACTTGACCAACTTTGTAGAAAGAAAAGGTGCATAGTGAACTTCTCCTCAACTGCAAGGTTGGCGGAATTCATGCTATTCATGCAAATGGTTGAGCCTCAATGTGTGATGATGTCATAGTGTGAAATATGAGAAGTCAAAGGTCATTGGAACTGAAAAGCATTATGGTCATGTCAAGATAACTAAAGAACCTATGGTAAACCATTACAAGATCTCATGTAGGAAACTTTAATATTTGTCATATGAATTAAAGCAAAACATTTATTAAAAGTTACTATTCAATCGCTAAACTTAAGTTGAGTACTAACTTATTTCTATGGCTTTATGTAAACTGGACTGATCGAAGGATTGGCATAGAATCCATGAGTGATATGTTTATGTACACCCTGCATATGTGAGGAAGGTTCCCGGACAACACCTCCCCGGAGAATTCCACTCAGCACTATTCCCATTTATGACAATTTCCCAACAATGACAGAATTCCCCCCCCCCCCCGACAATCCCCCTCCTCGGAAATTTTGACGATTGATTGACAGCCGATCTAAACTATTAGTCCAGTCAAAATTGGGGTTAACCTAGAACTAACTGCAACAGATTTCAAGGTTTTCATATTGTTGTGTCCCCACGGAAGCATTTAATGAAATTGTTCGAAGCCCCGCCCACTCATGAATATTAATAAAATTGGCACAACAAACAATAGGGACCATCTATTTACTATGGGTAATCCACCACCCAAGTATGGGAATGATCAAACCTTGCGTCATTGGCTTAGAGTGATTACGAGCAATTTTCAACGAAATTACATTTGGCCCCGCCCCTCATGAATATTAATGAGATTCGATAAGGTATTAACCTGTGCATGTACCCCACCTCCTACCAATGCCACCGAACAAGTTTGAACAACATCGGCCATTTGGTTGCCGAGATACGGAGTCCGTCCACTTATGAATATTAATGAGATTGGCACCAAAAACGATCTACTCACTATGGGTAATCTACACCCCAAGCATGAGACGATCAGATCTTGCATCGTTCAGTTATCGTGATTACGAGCCGGAGTCACAGACACACAGACACACATATGCACACACACATGCGTGACTGCATATATTCCTCTTGCCTCTGGCAAGGAGTAAAAACTAGTCAAAGAAAAGTCTACCCGGAAACAAATGCAGCTATAGTGCGCAGAACATGTTAAGGTTATCTAGCTAACATACATGTGGAAGGAGTAAATAATGCTCATCAATGCAGCTAGTGCACGCGAATCGCACCAAATGTATTTTATCACAAATTTACTAAATTGAAGCTCAAATTGTTATCGTTGTGTCAGTGTAGTTATAGTATGCACAATGCAGGCGAATAAAAAAAAGTGTTTTGGTACTTTGTCTCCAAAAATACAGTTTTGCTATTTAAGCTTTTCAATTCAACGGTGTTCATATATTTTACTACATTGCCAAATTATTACATTGGTAGCGTGACAGGATGAGAGTGGTTATTCAGATCTCTATGTAAGTAGACCATTTGAAGTAAACCAATGTCTCAAACCTTTATGTGGAAAAATTAGGCGAAAGTCATTCTCTATAGGCAGACATGGTTTACACACAGAAAACGGAAAGAAATAAATATCACTAATGCATGAGAATCTCGCACAAAGATACTCGTTGTTCATACCTTTAACTTTGCGATTATTTTTTTCTGAGGTGAGTTGAGCCTGTTGGTTATGCTAATAAAATGATATAGTACGCACGCACAGTCTGTTTTTATTGGTAACTAGCGTTATACAATCGTCCCGATTGGGTGCTCCCGATTGACAATAATCTGTAGGCCAATTGTTCATAAAATGAATATCTTAACATTACGGAAGTAGGAACAGCATGGAAAACAAATAAGCAAGACACTTTGGTAAATGAAAGCCCGGCAACTTAGGGGCGGTTACATTGAAATGAGAATTACGAGAATGCTCCTTAAGAAGTTAATTAAATATCTTGAATACTCCTTTAATTACATTTGGTCAAATTAATATTTTTGAAAGCCAAAGAAAGTATCGAACATTTAGTTACAAAACTTGTCAGTACATACTGTAACATTTCAGTATCAAGTATGCATGGACATCACGAACCTGAGTTAATACAATTACATCTACCGAATCATGGGCATGGCCATTTTGAATACTTGTATTCCACCAAAATAAGGGCACAACGAAAAAGTATGAGTTTAAAACTATGCAGTATGGCCTCCTGTTCAGGCTGCAATACAATTTGTAAATGTGACGAACGTAAATTATTATCTTTGGAACCACTGAGATAATTAAATGTAGAGACTCAAAATCAAGATAAAGGTTCTGGAAAAACACTTATACCAGTATTTACTTAATCACAACTCAACATTTTACTGAGATACTGGAATGTAAAGTTATAATGTATGCTGAAAAGTTTAGCCTGGTGTTTTTACTCTGGCAGCAGCCTACCATTGTAATAAGGTTAACAGCACAAAGGGGCCAACCGTGAACTAGTGAGCTTGGTAGAGAGTAGCAAAATCAATTTGATCAAATATTATAAGTTACAAAACTCTCCTTTTGCTTATATCATAGATTGTTTCACTTCACATATACCCTCACATACCATTTTCATTGGTCACTAAGACCCTCCATTCCACTGGGCTTTCATCTTCTGTTACAGTGATGGTGTAGATACCAGTCCTTGCAGCTGTCTCCATGGTAGTAGGTAGGGTAAGAGTAGCACTGCTGATGTTTGTCATTGCTTCATCTGGTACTCTAGGACTATTGAGTGTAAATATTTGTTTATTATTTTTAAGCACTGCTTTATCAAATGTTACACTGGCTGTCTGGGAATCACCTCTGTATACTTCAATGACAGTTGGATTTGTTGCGGTTGCTACGGGACTCCTTACCACAGCAACATAGGGAGGATCAGACTGACCTAGTAACAGGAATAGAAAATGATTTATGTGATAATGGTTTGACAAAGTATTTGATACATTTTTATCTTGGTTCTCTTCCTTTTTTGTTTTTAAAGGTGGTCGTATAGGCCCCAAATTATTTTATGCTGTAATTGCTATCTAGAAGTTTTCAAAAAGTACTTTTTTTGAGGTTTTTACTCTCAAAATTGTTCTCAAAATTTTTTTACGGAACACACAAGATGACTGAATGTCTAAGTGAGGCAAATTTCCTCAAAGGTTGTAATAAAAACAGTTCAAGAATCTGGACCATAGTGACCATATTTGAATATCTAGCATATTTGGGGTCAATACAGCATACCTTCAAACAAGGTTTCTGACACCAGATCAAGACTTGAATCCACTTCACCAGTTTTCAAACTGCCAAATATGTATCTTTGCAATCTGCAAAAATATAATTTTCGGGTATTGCTAATTTCCATCCATGTTGAACGATCTCCAGACTTCACAAACAAGTGTTTATTTGTTGTGTGACCTACCTAAACTACAGTCAATTGTAATATCTTGGTCTCAGACCATCAAAAATAGACATTTCTATTATTGGATTTTGCCACTTGTGATATCTAATGAAAAATGTAGGCCATAAAGTCCCTGTGCATTTCAACAACAGCAAGTTGAACCTTTACCTATTACTTAACTGCTTTGAATAGGTACAAAAGTGTACCAACACAAGACTAAACAAACTCAGTTGTTAATTAGGCAACACTGATTGTTACATTGTGCCCATCTTGACGATCCTATTGTTTGAAAAAGGTAAGAGGTAAGAAACTTGTAGCATGACTCCACGAAGATATACATGTACACAGACACCTGGCTCAGTACAATGTGTTATTTGTACTACTTAGGCAATAGGCCTAGCCCAAGCCACCTATTTTGCATGATTTAATTTTATACAGAAAACATATGATTACCATTACAAAATAAAAAAGTTTTTTAAGTTGAGACATCTCAAATTGACCAGCACATCCATCAGTTTCTATCTATTAAAGAGTTTATTCTTTATTACACAAGCTTTCTTCACTTAACCTAACCAAACTCTTTCATTTGTGAGTTATTTTTAGGGCCATCTAATTTTTGAAAATATAAGCATGGACTTAGGGAATGGAATATTGGGTGATTACAACTCATCTCCTTGTCAGTGCAGGTTCACATTATTGGGATTTATTTAGTCCAAATACAATAACCATTTGAAGGAAGATGTACCAGTCTGCTGACAGTCTTCCGTTACATCAATGGCCATGGCATCTTGGTGAGTATATGAGGCAAGCTTAATACTATATTGGCCTCACGACGGCGGGGTAGGAGGAGGAGGGTGCTGCTGTTTTATGAGCCAATATTGGAAGAGGGATTCAGATAGATTTCAGGACTGACTTTGCTTTTGGTGAGAGTTTCCACCTGGTAAGCTCACACAGCTTTCCTGTTTACATTATAAAGATTTTTAGTGTTGTTAGGCCTGCCTATCTTTGGGGTGTTGGGAGGGGGGAATCAAAGCCAACAAAAGTAAAACCTCAATTAAGGGCAAGGGGTGGGTGCCAAAAAAAAAATAACGTGCCTAAAAATGAAAAAGGAAAACGAAAAAACTTTTGGCAAACTGAAAACCGGGAAGGGAATGTAACCTGGCCAAAGGAACAAAAAATCAATAATAAAAGGAACCAAAAATCCCAAAACAAGAAAAAAAGAAGGCCCTCCTTGAAACCCGCAAACCGGTGGCCCCCAAGAAACAACGGAAACCCATGTTCTTGAATTTGACGAACAGTACCTGGAAATCAATGGATTTCATGAACCATCCCGGGATTAAGAGTGTCCCAGATCATTGAATAGTTTTATTTCACTAGGTTGTGAATAATGATACTTTCAGTTACCATTGTTACTTTGACATTGGATTTTTATCTCAAACAAAATACTTGTTTCTGTATATAGTGGAGTATTAATGGCATGTCCCTGAAACATATAACCACCAAAACACTCAGAGACCCCCAAATGCTACTCCTCCCTTTAAAGGGTGTGAAGACTCGCGCAAAAAGAAACGTCTAATGCCGGTAATCTAACCTAGTTTCAAATGAGGTGTAACAGAAGTGTTAGACACCACCATCGATCCCAGAAAATACACACACAGCTTTCTACCGTCGGTAATTAGACACTAGTGTACAGTCAGTACATACAGCTGCTGTCAATACCCACAGCACAGTGTATAAACTATATAGCGATGGACATTTCAGGTCCAGATAAAGATAACAAGGTATTACGTTTCATTACTGTCTGCATTTTGTAGTGACACGAACAAAACGTCACTTGCAAGCAACAGAAAGTTAATTTTTTCAGATGGCCACACATGGTTTGGGGCGAGTCTTCAATGCCTTTAACCGTACAGAGAAGGTACCCTCCGAGTTATACACAGTAGATAGGTAGGGGTGGTGATTAGGATGGGATGAGGGGGGAGGGGGTCATGTACCACAATATGTCCCTTGAATTGCTGGAAACACTAAGGTCCCCTGATTGTAATTAACCTTGCTACATTGGCCAACCCTAACAAAAATATAGTTCCCTTACTGTAACATTATTCCCTTGGCCAACCCTAACAACCTGACTTCTCCCTCCCTTTGACCTTGACCATTTCCCCATTAGCCCATCTGCCATCACAAACATGCCAGCAGTTCTTCATTAACCTTGGTTGTTTCAAATTACAATAGTCATAGTTTTCCTGCAAGGATCACATATTGAACTTGAGTGTGTTTTTCCCAACATGGAAAACAGTGTCCCATAGAGTAGTATATACTTTGTGTCTAATGATGGCGATGAAACAAAAAGTCTTAGAGAACAAAATGACAGTAACAGGCTTGATAATGTAAAAATCTACACTTAGCATGACTTATTAGTTGGAATCATTTTGGCTAAAATTTAAATGTTTGGCAGAAGGGGTTTGAAATGAATGACTATGATTCTTGAACCTTTTCCATTACTTGTTGTTCAAGTTTTCTCAACTATTTTTCCATGATTGAATCTTTTAACTACTTTTCATTCTGTTGAGTAGTGTGTGTAGCAATTATAATCATAATCAGGCAGTTATTTTTACGACGCCTAATTAAACGACCACAAATGTGGGAGAAGCAATTAAAGGGCTTATGGATTACACCTTACACATCGGGGTGGCTTCCAATTCAACATTTTAACTCAAATTTGGAATCTTTTCAACTTAGAAAATCATTTCAGATGGGAAAACCGTAGATTGCTCTTGGACAGTTGTAGAGTGGAGTTGCAGGTTGGGTAGGGCTCGTTATTGTAGATTAGATCTTGGTTTTGGATGAAAAACCCACCCTACTATGACCCGGCCAGGTATTGAACCTGCAACCTCCCAATTGCTAAACCTCATGGCTTCAAAAGCCACCGATTTTATCCACTCAGCCTCAGCACCGGTTTGTATAAACACAGTGACACTGACATCCAAATGCAAATGCAAAAACAACTGTTATCTTTATATGATATTACATGTCCTCATAATCATTTTCAACATGGACAATAACATACTATATCAGCCAAATCCTGTGACTGCGATGAGTAATGGTTATAGCTATCCCAGCAAACACAAAACGTTATCATAACATTTTTAAAAGAGCCTCTAAAATATGTTTTTATAACGTTTAATGTGGTGTTATAAAAACGTCGGCATAACGTTTTTATGAGATATTAATGTTATTTTAATGTTATATTAATGTTTTAACGAAAAATGTTGTGAAATAATAGCCTGAAAACGTTTTCGTGACATATTTATTACACCACAAATAACGTTATCAAAACAAAAGACGAAACGTTTTAATAGCGTTTTAAAAACGTTTTTGTGTTTGCTGGGATGGTAAAGGCCAATAACTAACAGTATACGTATAGGCCTACATACAGTTGTATAGAGTGGAGTTGCCGGTTGGTAAGGGCTGATTACCTGTAACTGAAACTCTTAACTTGAACACAAGAGAAAAGTAAACAACGTTGAAGGACTCTGTGCAACTGTATACATTAACAATAACTTTCATGACACTGCCTGCTATGTCCCTTTCAGTATCACATAATAGTGGTGAGCAGCTGGTATGGGAATGCACTCAGGCATGCACCACGTCATTATTACTATTATAAAAGTTGTCACGATATCAGAGACCTCTACACAGTAGGCCAAGTTTGCTAATAACATATCTTTAATGTCAATAGGGTTACCCTTTATAACATATAGTAGTAGTAGTAGTTCGACTACAGTGATTAGTGAATGCTGCAATTATCATTTCCATGATTCAACTTACCAAGCGTTGAAGAGAAGTTAAACAGAAATAATAGAAACACGATTAAAGTTCCGGTTAGCAAGGTGGTTCTTCCACTTCTAGGCACACTGCTAGCCATTTTATTAACATTAGGAAATAGATCGCAGCCTTTGTAACACCTGGTAGTTCCTTCTTGTCACCCTACAGTTCACTCAATAGTGGATAGGTTGATGTGGTATTAGACTATCGATGCACAATAGCCCAGTACGTAAATAGTCTTCATTGGCTGGAACTTTTAAAAAGAAATATTGGAATGAACCATTATTCCATATGGGGGGAATGAAAGTAATTACGTACAATTATGAAAAGGGTATTTATAGTTCGTACACGTACGATGATTGTTCCGTACAGCCTTGCCTTCTGGCATTTTCAACGGAATCATGCTCCTTTTTTTCTTTTTAGTGTAGGAAATTTACTGCCATAACAGTCAGGGACGTAGCCATGCAGGGGGGGGGAGAGCAGGGGGAGCAGGGGGAGCAGGGGAGCGACCGCTCCCCCCTTTCAGTGTCGAAAAAAATGTTTAAAATCTATTGTTTTTTTAGCATGGTATTTTGTCAGTGCTCTTTTGATCTTGAATGCTCGTCAGCTCCGTTAACTCGATTATAATCGTAGTAACATTCACGCCTACTGATTCAACTTCTTACTTAGTTTGGCAGATGCAATTAGCTAAATTTAGCCTATAGCCTATTACAAGCCTACAGTTGGCCACTGCGTAATAAAATGCATATTGCCTACCTAACCGCACTCTATGGAATGTCTCGAACCAGTGGCGTAGGAAGGTACTTTTGAGTGGGGGGGGGGTGGGCTGAAGACTGATGGCCGGCCTGATTTTTGATTTGATTTTTTTTGCATATCCAGGTGGCCTCAGATGCAATTTGGTGCAACATAGCACACTTCAACACCCAATCCATTTTGTAAATAATTTTGCATTTTCACCTGGCCTTAGATGCAATTTGGTGCTCCAAATGACACTTTTTTTCTCATTTGGAAATGAAAAAGGGGTTTTCTGACTTGCGGACCGGGGGGGGGGGCTGAATGATACTTCCCCAGCCCCCGGTTCCTACGCCCTTGTCTCGAACCGTATGCACAACAACGTCGAAAACGTTCGTTC
The DNA here is from genome assembly GCA_000934455.1 of Apostichopus parvimensis. Lineage (NCBI taxonomy): Eukaryota > Metazoa > Echinodermata > Holothuroidea > Aspidochirotida > Stichopodidae > Apostichopus > Apostichopus parvimensis. The sequence goes on from KN886839.1 coordinate 87,000, forward strand.
TCATCCTTTCTATGATTCGTCCTAAGTTGTTGCACGAACAGCATGTTATGAAGCTAAGCTAGCAATCGTACGTGATACGCACTTCGTATAAATAATTATTACACTGCTAATACACTGCGATAACGATATTTGCTTTTAGGCCACTCCATATCTGGCTATATATATTACAAAATATGAAAGTTTATATTGTCCATCATTTAAGTTCGTCAAATGTATTAAAGTCCAGACATTGGACAATAAACAAAAATCATCCTACTGGAAAAATTGTAAAAGAGCACTATATTTGTCTTTCTGATATATTATGTAAAAGAACATGTAAAAGAATTCAAACAGGAAACAAAATCTGCTGATAATATGATATCATATGATCAGGGGCGTAGCCAGTATGTAGCACCGTAGGCCCGGGCCTACACTTTTTGTGGCCAAGTTATCTTTTTTTAAAAACACCCATATTTCAAATCCATAAGCTGGCTGGACGAGTTTAAGAGTCTAGACAGGAATAACTATTGAAATTAACGTAGCAAGAATATGGCTAAATTAGGTGACCTAGTCTTCTAATTTAGGCTGTTATTTCTATCGCGTGCCGTTTCATTCAACACTCTATCCGTCGAAAAAGTCTAGGATTCGATCTTGTCAGTTTTTTAACATCTAGTTAAGAACCCGTTTACGCAGATAATATTTCAGTTGAAAAAACAGTTGAGAAATTTGCATCAGATGGCAATCGTCGGATAGCTCTCGCCTTCTCTTATTAGGCTAACTTAAACATTTACAGTTGTATCAAAGACATTTCTGGCCTATCTATATATGTATCTACAAGTATCAGCAGTTGAAAAGTAAGACTACTCTGTACATGTATCTTGCTAATTTTAAATACATTATGTAGTATTGAATTACGTACTATTTTAACTCGTTTGTTTTTTTTTTTGGTTTAAAAGTGATATTGAATGAGGTGTCTCAAGTTAGCAAGAGGCCATGGAACCAGAATGAACACTCGGGAAGGGCCGTTTCCGGCCATCTGGGGGGGTTTGTAAAACCTAAAATTTTCTTTTACGCTCCGCGCCAACCGATGGTGGCGCTCCGTTCAGATAGTCGTGCCTACAATTTTGAAAATCCATGTCAATCGCAAAAAAGTGCTCCCCCCTTTCAAATTCCTGGCTACGTCGCTGATAACAGTACGTTGCTGTGGTCTAGTTCATATAACCAAATAGTCAAGCCCTACAGTATAATAGTACGTACCTTACACACGGAATGACAGAATTAGGAAAATGATCTCTAAAAGGACACCCTTATGATAATACAGTTGTGAAAACCTAAGACAGTCCATCAGCTGAGTTCATAAGAGACCAAAGAAAGCTAAAAGAGTTTGTTGTACCTCTCAGACAATATCATTTAATTGCGCTGATCAGAAAGGCCCACGGGTGTACACCCTTACAAAGAAATGACCATCAGATACATATTACAAAACTAATATAAAAAGGGGTCATGATTCAAATCCATCCTGTGCCAGAACCAGTGGCGTAGCCAGTATTTTTTCAGTGCGGGGGGGGGCGCTGGGGGATTGACCAGTTCCTGGGAGGGCGTCTTGTTACTAGCGGAGCGCCACCATGAGTTGGCGCGCAGCGTACCAGAAATTTTTAGCTATAAAGGCCTCCCAAATCGTCGGAAATGACACTTCCCAGGCCTTGTAAGCAGGGGCGTCAATCCGATTTGAAACTTGCCCTGGTAGAAATTCCAGTAGAACCCAGTTAAAAAATCAACTAGGTTCTACTAGGGCCTACTATGTTTAACTGGGTCTTACTGGGTTCCAACTGGGCTATGCTGAACATGAGCTAGGTTCAACTGGGTTTACACAATGTTCAACTGGGTTTGTTCAGGCCCAACTGAGTTTGAACTATGTTTGAGCTGATCCAGTTGGGCTTCAACTAGGTTTCACTGGTTTTTGCAGGCTAGCCCAACTGGGTTTAACTAC
>KN886842.1:14490-41881 GCA_000934455.1 Apostichopus parvimensis
ACTATACTCTGGTTAAAGCAGATAGTAGTTTCTCAGTGATAGATTGACACCAGCAGTGATAGGTATGTTCATCTAATATAGAGTATTGGTTAGAATGAGACTTCACAGTAACTATACTCTGGTTAAAGCAGATAGTTGTCTCTCAGTGTTAAATTGATACCAGCAGTGTTAGGTATGTTCATCCAATAAAGAGTATTGGTTAGAATGGTTCATGTATTAAAAACCAGAAAGTATTTAGAAATCTGCTGTTTGTCATTACGTTGTTGCAGGTACCAAACAGTAACCAGTTGTAAAAGAAACAGTATTTTAAGAGACATTGGTATCTTTCTCACCTTTGACCTTTTTTCTGCACAGATATACTCAGAAGGAGGATGGAACTCTAGAAGTTTTCCCTCTAGAGAGGCAGGATGGTGGTATTTATACATGTGTAATCAGTAACAACATAGGAGAAACTACCAAATCTGCCAAGGTGCAAGTAATCCGTAAGTAACTGCATTCAATGTGTCTTCTTCTTGCAGCTAACTTTGTACCTTCATTCTGAAGTTAGATTTACTAATATTTGAAAATATTGATAGGTAACTTAGTTGGGTTATGGATAGGTAAACCAAAGTAGGTGATACTTAGCTGGGTTATGGATAGACAAACCAAAGTAGGTGATACTTAGCTGGGTTATGGATTAGATAAACCAAAGTAGGTGATACTTAGTTGGGTTATGGATTAGGTTAACCAAAGTTGGTGATACTTAGCTGGGTTATGGATGGGTAAACCAAAGTAGCTGATACTTAGCTGTGTTATGGATGGGTAAACCAAAGTTGGTGATATTTAGCTAGGTTATGGATAGGTTAACCAAAGTAGGTGATACTTAGCTGGGTTATGGATAGCTAAACCAAAGTAGCTGATACTTAGCTGGGTTATGGATAGGTAAACCAAAGTAGGTGATACTTAGTTGGGTTACTCAGGGACATACATCAGCTTCATCATGTTAGGATTCATCTACTCTCTCATTCCCTTGTTGATTGATTAATTAATCTCAACATATTTGTCATACACAAAGGATCATTTTTTTTACCAGTCACCTTATTGTTACATGAGTTATCAGTAGTATCACATCTATTGACAACTTTTAAGAAGCATTTGAAAACTTATCTTTTTAGGCTTGAGTATGGGCATTAATCTTATTCGTTGTTTTATTCACATTACTGTGCCCATATTTATAAATATTTATATTTTTATGTTCTTTATTGTGGTTTATAACCCTGTCATATATATCATTTTTTACTTCTATTGCTGTTGTTATTACTTTTAGGTTTTCTTAAGTTTGGTAATTTTATATTCCAGGTATTGGTTCTTTTGTACAGTGCTCTTGAGCATGTTTTATTTCATGATAACAGCACTTTAATATACGGTATTTATTATTATTATGATTATATAGTAACATATTCTTTCTATTCGCAGGTGACGTTGATTCTGGAACATTCCTAGCACACAGGTCTCCAGCTTTAGGGGATCTTCCAACATCTCCTGGGATACCAGAGCTGCTAAACCAGACTGCAGGAACAGTCACTCTACAATGGGATACTAGAAGCCTACTCGATCAGGACTTTGAGGTTCATGAATATAGTGTAGAGGGTATCAACACAGAAGATCCATCTGGTAAGCCTAGTATTCATCCTGTAACATGGCCTTACTTTAATAATAATGATATAGCACAGCTCTGATAAATTAGACTGCGAATACACACACATTGAATATCATTGAATGACATTTTGTCACACCATCATACTTTATCTTATGCAGATGGGATAATTTTATATATATGGTGTTCGTGCAGGGGTGATGGGTTGGGAGATCTTGATATATATGGTGTTTGTGCAGGGGATGATGGGAGATTTATATGGTGTTTGTGCAGGGGATGATGGGATGGGAGATCTTAATATATATGGTGTTCGTGCAGGGGGTGATGGGGACAGGGATGGCTGTTGGTAACTATTGATGAAGATAAAGATTTGCATGGAAACCTTTCCTCCTATTTGTGCTGATCATTTGCCCATCTCCCACACAAAATACTTGAGAGAAGCACAATCACTCCATTTAGCACCTGTTAGTGTTTTTGTATTTACATCACTCCCTCTCTTACCCTTCTCCCACATATATGCACTCTAGTTTAGCTTATGATATGTGGTAACATTCTTGCACGGTTAACCCCCCCCTCTCCCCCCAACCCCTCTCCAGGTTGTGACAATTGTCGATCTGCAATTCACCATTCACTGACATGTCGTGATGAATTTGGTGATCTCTGGGAAAAAATGAATGAGTATCCCGAACACATTAACTCCAGTATCTGTAGTAGTGTGATATGATGCATAAGTAATAACAAAATGAATAATCCAAATGTTTCAGTTGTCAATGCCAGCGGGTAAAACCAAACCGATATCTTTCACACCTTTTTTAGAATCGTGGCAAACCTTTGGTACTAGTGAGACCAGCAGGATTGACTTACATAACCTACAGACAGGGATACAGATGATGTTCATAGTCCGGGCCAAGAATGCCAAAGGATTCGGTCCTCCAAGCCCCATTTCTCATCCTGTGATTGCACTAGGTATGGATGGATTCAATGTATCAAATGCACAGTCTAGTATTTCCCTTGTGATTCACAGTTAAGGCTCATGCTCTTTATATTATTCCTCACAAGGTTGTTGTTGGTTTGATTTCATTATTTTCTCAACTACCTTCTACACATGGTGATTTTGTTACTTTCCTATTAAAGGCATTGAAGACTCGCCCCAAACTGTCTGCCGCCCTGTGAAAAAGTTAACTTTCCGTTGCTCGCAAGTGAAGTTTTTCTCTTGTCACTACAAAATGCAGACAGTAATGAAACGTGATACCTTGCTATCTTTAGCTGGACCTGAGATGTCCATCGCTGTATCGTTTGTACACTGTGCTGTGGGTATTGACCGTAGCTGTATGTACTGACTGTACACTAGTGTCTAATTACCGACGGTAGCAAGCTGTGTGTGTATTTTCTGGGATCGATGGTGGTCTCTAACACTTCTGTTACACCTCATTCGAAACTAGGTCAGATTACCGGCATAAGACTTTCCTTTTGCGCGAGTCTTCACACCCTTTAAGTTCCTTGCAAAGTTATCCAAGACATTGCAACATTTCATGAGTAAACTGTGAATGTTTGACTTTTAGCATGATGTCTGTACAACCCCAGTGTCAAGGAGAGGGTGCTTTTCAACTTAATGACATTTTCAATTTGTATATATTCTCTGCATTTGATCATTCTGTATCGATAGCGTACTGCATGAAAAAAAACCTGTAATTTGTTTTATTTTATCACACCTTACTGGATCAGTTCCGCCAATTGGAGTAGAATCTATCACATCAGACCAGGAACCTGGTTTAGAGGAGCCCCCAATGGACCTACCATGGGTGTATATTAATGTCGCCATCCCCCTTAGTGCTACAACCATCCAAGTTATGTGGAAGGTAAGTCAAATTTTACATAACCATTACATATATTTGTTTCATTGGAAGTTTGTATGTACGAAGCACTTACCCATTACCGATAAGTATTGAGAGCGTGGTGGCCAATTGGCTAAGGCGTTGGACTCGTGATCCAAGGATTGCTGGTTCGATTCCTGCCTAGTTCATTACCTTGTGTCCTTGGGCAAGATGCTTTATCTCACTTGCCTCTCTCCACCCAGGGGTAAAATGAGTACCTGTGAGGTTTGTCATTGGGCGCAGTATATAACTGCTGCCGACAGGAGGGATTGTCTCTGGGACAGGTTATCATTGACCAGGGGTAATTTAACGTCTGTAAAGCGCTTTGAGACCTATCGCTGGTATAAAGCACTATATAAAAAGCAAATATTAATATAAGTAACCATAAGAAAGACCTGTTTACTGACACGGTTACAATTTTTTTTTTCATCCTTGTGTTTTCTGACATCGCTTTTTTCTTTCGCATTTATGTCTCTTTCCTTTTCTTGTCAATGTCTCTCAGGAAGAAGAGAGTGGAACTCTTGTGGAAGGATTTAAGATTCGTTACAAAGAGTCCGCCACTTCCGGACAGTGGTTGACGGAGGTAGTGTCCGATTCCAACGCCATCATTCTGAACGGATTGGAGAGCAACACCGACTATGATATCCGAGTAAATGCATTCAGTGGACATCACGACGGACACGAGAGCAACGAGGTCAATGTCCGGACTTTTGACGAGAGTAAGGAAGCTGATGTTTCTTCGATCCCTCTGTTTTCTTTTGACATTGTGTTTTTCCTGTTGCTACAAATACAGTCGTTTAGTTATACAGGTCCCCCTTTCCCCAGAAAATGAAATTGTTCACTAATGTGGCATTTTTTAATCTGCTTGCAGGCTATTAGAGGGCTCCTCTGGAAAGCAGTGCTTCTGCACTGAGCAGGAATATCGTCATTAAAGATGACAATAATAAAAAAAATAATAAAAAAAATTACTATATTTTGACATTTTTGTGCAGAGAACTTTGGTCAGGTCAAACTTAGTAATCCAAATAATCATAGATTTAGTTGGATGAAACTAAGATATGTTTTATATCTTGATTCAGTATTGAGTATTCCTGGTCAATCAAATCAACTTTTGATGACTTTCATTTTGAATACTTGAGGCATTAACTTCTGGGTTTCAAGGAATCGGTGGGGCCAGAAAATTGTGGAATTACAGTACTTACCTCAATCAGTAAGACTTGTCAACAGCCTTGAAACCTTCAAGATAAATCTAAAAACTTACCTGTTCCAAATTTCATTTATGTAACCTTTTTTCTGCTGTTTCTGCAAAGCGCCATGAGCACCTTCGGGTGGATACCGCCTCTATACAAAGAGTCCATTCTTATGATTATTATTATTATTTTGTAGACCAACATTAAGCAACACAGAGCAATTAATTAATTAGGGCAATATCTGATATCCATAACCTCTACCTGTTGCTCCAGAGAGTCCCATTCCACAACATTGCAATGTTTATGTCTGCTTCTCTTTAGTTCATCAATGATATTGTACATTTTCATTATCACACAATCATTATAATAACATTATTATTGAAGTACCAGTCAAACGAAAATTTTTAATAGTATGTATCTTTTCTTATCTTATGTATCAACAGAGAAACTTTAAAATGAACTGACTTGAACATATTTCTATAAAAAAGAGAAGAATATGAACATGAGGCCAGATTAATATTTAGTTGAGCTTTTCAAAGGGTTGTATGTGCCAAGCTGAAACACTCCAGAGAGCTTAAAATAGATAAGCACCGAGTTGAATAACATCTGACATTTTAATTTGCCTTCATTCTGTAAATACAGATGACGTCAGGGTGCCAGGTGACCAGAATGTTCTGAAAACTAAACTTGATGACTGTGGCATTGCCATTAAGAAACTGGAAGTCTTGAGTCCGACAGAAATCAAGGTTTCATGGCAGGTAAGTCCGACTGTACAAGATGGTTTGAGTAGATGTTTGTGGGATGTGTTTAATCCTCCCATTAAGCATAGCTAACATTCACATAGTATTGATGGGCTTGATCATTACAAATATCTCAATTATATAAGGTAACTGGTAAATTTTAACATTTATGTAACAGCTACAAGGGTAAACTATTGTGTATATTTAATTTGATTGACTAGCTTGACAGAAATGCAGATTACATTGGGGGATTCTATGTGAAACTCCAGGCAGTGAACAACCCAGACGAGGTGATTACTACCATAGAAACGGAACGGGTTAAAGTCATCCACAACCTAGAGCCGTGGACAGCCTATGCTGTCTCTGTACAACCTTTTGCTGGAGTCTTAAGGGGCCCTGAGACAGACAGACAAGTGATCCGAACAGCAGAGACTGGTATGTAGAAACAACATGAAAACCGTATATGTAGAAACAACATGAAAACTGTATACGTAGAAACAACATGAAAACCATATATATGTAGAAACAACATGAAAACCATATATATGTAGAAACAACATGAAAACCGTATATGTAGAAACAACATGAAAACCGTAAAAGTAGAAACAACATGAAAACCGTATATCTAGAAACAACATTAAAACAGTATATGTCGAAACAACATGAAAACCGGATATGTAGAAACAACATGAAAACCGGATAGGAAGAAACAACATGAAAATCGGATATGTAGAAACAACATGAAATCCGTATATGTAGAAACAACATGAAAACCGTATATGTAGAAACAACATGAAAACTGTATATGTAGAAACAACATGCAAACCATATATGTAGAAACAACATGAAAACCATATATGTAGAAACAACATGAAAACCGTATATGTAAAAACAACATGAAAACTGTATATGTAGAAACAACAAATTCAATTAGTGTGCTAGGAAACATGTCATTAACATTACTTGTGTGCATATAGCACTAGGCTAGGCTGATGAATCATTACACATACTGCATATAGTTTGATGAGTAATGGCCCCTATTTAGTCATTCTAAGATTCACATTGAAGAAAAATGATGATTGTGAAAAATTACGCATTTAGAGAGACACTTCTAAGATTACATATTCTTGAAACATTTCATGCAAGTTTCATTCTCAAAGAATTGTGTATTTTATATTATTTCATGTCAATTCAATTTTATTTTGTTATAATGCCCATAACTATTTGCTGCTGGTATTTGTTTTCAATTTGCAGCACCTCTAGCTCCACCAGAGGTAATTGTTTTCCGGCCGTTTAATGCAACAACTTTCGAGGTTCAATGGAATGCTCCACCAAGAGAAGAAGTACCTGGAATTATTCTGGGATACCACATCTTCTGTAGGAATACTCCCACCAACCAGCAAAGAAATGTTACAATCCCTGGTAATTCAACTTTTGTCGGACTCATTGGCGATCTCGCTCCTGGTCTGTCATATGGAGTCAAAGTAGCTGCCTTCACTGTGGCTGGAATGGGTCCTTTTAGTGCCACAAAGTTTGCAAGACTACCACCTGGTGAGCAATTAGCAGTTTCTATGTCTTTGTTTAAAGAGTCACTGGAAATTTCCAAATGTTTTGTTTTACTATAATGGTACAACGTTCATATACTATTATGCATTGAATAATCAGGGTTCTCCTTTCTTCATTTGATTAGCTCCTAACGGACCTACAAGTCGTGGAGATGGTGATTCATCCAATACAGATGATGCAGACTCAGAAGGCATGAGCTTTATTTCTCATCCAGCATTCTTTGCCATCTTTGGATTGTTTATTCTCCTGGTATTAACCAGCTGTATTCTTCTTCTTCGACGACGACGTAAGAGGAGGAAGCACACACACTCTGTAAATAATGACAAAGGTAATTAAGAAATTAATTAATGAAGGTAATTAATAAAATTTCAATTAAAGGCATTGAAGACTTGCCCCAAACCGCGTTCAGCCCTCTGAAAAAGTTAACTTTCCGTTGCTTGAAAGTGAAGTGTTTTTCTTGTCTCTACAAAATGCAGACAGTAATGAAATGTGATACCTTGTTATCTTTTATCTAGACCTGAGATGTCCATCGCTGCTATGTACACTTTGTTGTGGGTATTGACTGTAGCTGCATGTATTGACTGTACACTAGTGTCTAATTACCGACGGTAGCAAGCTGTGTGTGTATTTTCTGGGATCAATGATGTTGTCTAACACTTCTGTTACACCTCATTCGAAACTAGGTCAGATTTACCGGCATCAGACGTTTCTTTGTGCGCGAGTCTTCAATGCCTTTAACGGTGTGGACAGGGTCATCCTCAGAGAGGAGGGAGGGGTATAGCAATGGGTTGGAACGAGGGAAATGTTTTGAAATAATATCCAACTTAAGTTGCCTCCTGTTAAGTTTTTGAGTACATAATTGCCAAGCAAGTTATATGTTACAGCTTCTAAACATCTATGCATGTTAAGAATTGTTAGTTCAGAAACCATCCATTTGTTCACTAACAGTATGAAGAGTGTATTCATTAACTTTTGATTCCTTAATTGCCATCATGGTTTGGCAGGCTGTAGGGATAGGGCTGGTTCAAATCTTGAGGATCAATGGTTGCTTTAGCTATGTGTTAACAGACTCTGCTGCACATTAATATTTTCTCAGACGTGGTGATCAGGCAGCGTTGTTTGGTCTTTTGACTCTGAATTACAGTATTCTATCTTTCTATTCCTTGATATACTGAAAGTAAAAGTAACAGTTCAACTTTTGATATCCTTTTTTTGACTTTACAGAAAATGCTGCCAAAGAGAATGCCCATAAACTGTGAGTAGTTTGTGGGATGGATATGCAACAATTTGACATCAAAATTTAAGACCCGGTTTATCACCTTTTACTGTTTGAGTCTTTGGCTTGACAAATGTTCAAGTTCAGAGGCCTTTCATATTCTCTATTTCATCTACAAACAAAAGCCGGTAAAAATGAGAATTCTATGATCGAAGGATGTGACCACCATCAAAGGCACATTCAAGTTTATCTTGCAAGAAAGTGAAAATGTGCTCTGGGAAAAAAACTCAGATGCTAAAGGACTCATACTCGTCATTCAGTACTCTGATTTACCGAAAGCACTCAAACTTGTACTCGATATTTCATTTATTTGTTTCCACATTCAAAATATATTACAAAATAATAGAAGAAAATGTATGTGACAAGTGGAGGAGGTCTGAGAAAGCCGAGGCTCTTACGTCAAGCAGACCCCCTGTACAAAGACAATAAGAAAAAAAATAATGAACAATGCATGCAATAAAACAAAGGTTGCACACACAAATAAACCGTGTAACTGTACTTACGTTACATATGATAACATAGTTAAAGTACTTGGTTTTCGCTCAGGACGAGTACTTTACGAATACTTATACATGAATATAAAACAAAGTCATGTTAAAACTGATGGTACAACAGGAAGCCACATAATATTCCATCCCTTTGCCATTCTATTAAATTAGTCTACAAGTAAACACTGGTAGTGTCGAGTAAGTAACAGTTGCATTGAGTGATGATAAGGTCCAACTAGTGAAATAAAAACATTATTTCTGTCTTAGTCAACCTTCTTGCAAAGGAAATCTTTTTCATAAGATAAAATTCCACCTTAGATGCCCCCATTCACTCAATATATTAGTGCTTGCATTTTGTTAATTATGTAATATATGAATTCAGCTGTATTTTAGCTCATTCTGTGTTGCAATCATTGATTATACAAAGAGTTGTTTGCATCTAATAACCAAAGAGGATCTTGCTCAGATCAAACTATTAGACAGTATCTAATGTTCAAATAGTTACCTATCAGTTAACCAAAGATGATCTTGCTCAGATCAAACTATTAGACATTACCTAATGTTCAAATAGTTACCTATCAGTTACCCAAAGAGGATTTTGCTCAGATTAAACTATATAACCCTAATGTTCAAATGGTTACCTATCAGCTAACCAAAGAGGATCTTGCTCAGATCAAACTATTATACAGTATCTAATGTTCAAATGGTTCTACCTATCAGTTATCCAAAGATCAAACTATTAGACAGTATCTAATGTTCAAATGGTTACCTATCAGTTAACCAAAGATGATCTTACTCAGATCAAGCTATTAGCAGGCATGAGCTTTTTCCGCGAATTCGCGGAATATCCATGATTTCTTTTCTACCTCGGGGACAAAAACTATTATCCTAACACACTGTAGCATACCCAAACTGGAGCTTATACCGCAATTTTTGCAAAATTCCGTGATTTTTTTTTTACCCCAGGCTCATCCCTGTATTAGACAGTATCTAATGTTAAATTGGTTACCTATTTGGGATTTATTATTTAAGTAATCCTCTCAGATGAAACTGCTTTTTTCCCCCCAACATTCTTATTCTGTTTTTATCTTACCTTTACAGTGGTCATGTTGCTATGACAAAGGGCCATGCAGGTAAGATATAGGTAACATTTTTTTCAGATTGTGGTGGCTGCAAATTTTTCCATGTAAGCAAACTGCTGTTGTATATTGTATGTTTAATGTTAGTATAAAGGTACCTGAATGCATGCCTGTACCATGAAGTAGCAACTATATGCTTATCTCCTTTCAATGTGGTATGCTCTGGGTAAATTGCTTGGGTCATATAGAAACAGGAATGGATATCTTGTTTAGTGTTCAAGCGATTAACTGAATTGAATCGGCCCGATTATTGCATAATCGGAACATAATCGGAATCGGTAAAAATCACGTGAAATACCAGTTATGTCATAATTATTATTCAAAACATATGGAAGGTGAAAATATCATTATTCAAAAACATATGGAAGATGAAAGTATCAACTGATGTATAAGTTTTATTAGGTAAAGACACCCCTATACGTCTTTCACAATCCAATTTCATCAAATTAGGGTGCCAGGGTCGCAAATTTTGCTTCCCTCGTGGTTAGTGCATTCTTATTTCTCGCAGTAGCAACTATATGCTAATCTCCTCTCTATGTGGTATGCTCTGGGTAAAAGCTTGGGGTCCTTTAGTAGCAGGAATGGGTATCTTGTTACACTGTGGAAAAAACTTGACATAATCCTACATTGAATTCTTCCCTTGTACAGTTTTGCTTTCAGGAGCTACTTTGTGTTTACAATTATATGTAGTAGACAGTATCAATTGAATGTATGGTGCATTTATTGACATTAAATATACTATTATAATGGATCATGAATTCGAAGTAGAGTATATTTACCGCTTTTTGTGCATGCCGTGGAATTTATGCTTTCAAGTTTTGATCTTGTAAAGTTATTATCATAGTGTTTTTCTTCCAGTCAAAACCTTGTTGAGTTTTTTAAAGCTTTTTCAGCTTTTGAGTTCAGGTTCCCAAATCTTGTGCTTCAAGAATTGAGATTTGTATCGGGAAGATGTTTTAAGGGAATTTGACATTTTTGCTTTCACTTTTGTTTTGGTTCAACCCTTTGTTCATGTGCCTTTGCTTTCTTGGTTTTGTTGCTATCAGCTTGTTGTAGTGGTGATGGGTCTTCATCATCTGCATCCTCAGACACTTTGGAGAAACCCCCACCTCCGACTAACCCTCCGAGTAACCCTACATCCAATTGGCCCGGGAACCAAATTCCATCTCATTGGCTTCAGGAGGCATATGGTAAGCTTAAAGAATCATTTTGCAGTCATCGTGGCAAAGGACAAGTGTAAAAAATTCAAAGCATCAGTCAAAACTAAGAAAAAACTTACTTATGTTTCCATAATTTAAGTTTCAATCATCCAAAGTCTCGTGGACATTAAGGTTGGTAAATTACTTGATAGAACTCTGGAATCATCACATGTACTATGTGTATACACATATAGAGAGGAATGGAGTTAATTCTGCCTGTAATGCCACCATTTTACTTGCGTCAAAAGTTTTCCAAAAGTACAAATAAGACTTGAGGGAGGGTTGGATCAATTAATACAAGTTGAATCAATATTTGAAACGAGTGATGACCTCTGGGATATCAGTATTTGCACTTAAGGTGGCATAGATGTGAAAGTACTCTCAAGGATGCTACAGAGTACAAAATATAAAATTCCTAGAAAAATGCTAGAAAATTAAGAGTGCAATGAAAAGAATAAGTTGGAAGGCTTACAGTTTTGTATCAAGGGCCATGGGCTTCTCACACAGTTTTATCGCAGTTCATTAATGGTCATGCTAAGTTATACATGTGCAATTCAACAGACACTTCCATAGTGCTACAGTGTGTGTGCAACATCTATGCATAACCTGGGGTCATCCCATAGGGTGCAGCAGCAATCCAACTCCCTCAACTATTTTCACAAGTTACCTCACTGGTCGTTATTTACACACCTGGGTGAAGAGAGACAAGCAAGATCAATTGCCTTGCCAATGGACAAAGCATAATGACCAGTGGCATAGCCAGAGGGGGGCAGAGTGCCCCTACCCCCCACAGAAATTTTTGGGGACGCGATGGGTGACGGTGAAAAATCAAAGGGAGCAACAACAACAACAAACTAAATGTACTCCAACCTGGGGGATGGGCACTAAGGAGAATGTAATGAAAAGTCACCTCAAGAATATGCGCGTTAAGTGCGGGGGGGGGGGAGGGGTGGTCAACTCACGAAATAGAATCCAATGAGCGGTCACCTCAAAAATAAATGTGTGCTACTCGCGCATTTGCAGTGTCTCTCTGAGGGGCCATATATTTTTATTCACATATATATTTTTCTTCAATATGTGATATAACCCGATGGTGTTTGACCGTGCACGTGCGCACAAGTTATTTCTTTGTTCCTTTTTCCCCAAAATTGGTAAAGATTTGTACCAAAACAGGAAAGTTTTAGTACATGAATGTAGTGAAAAGAAATTGAATGATAGCACCATTTTACATCCGAGCCCTTTTCGAAAAACAAAAATCTCCCCCCTCCCCTCCCCTTATAGGCTACCCCTCCCCCAGGATGCCGATCCACCGCTCTGTGCCTGAAAATGGGGACAGAAATTTCACTTTGCCCCCTCCCCAGCCCCACACCAAAAATCTGGCTACACCTGTGCTAATGACCTGGCCATTACTTGAAACATTCTTAAATCTCATTGCCTTAAACAAGTCAACAATTTCAGCACAACGTTGCAAAAAATTGCATAAATTGTTACCAATCTAGTTTTGTTTCTGCATTACTAAATGAACAATTAATCTCATGAAAAGATGTGCCCTATTTGATGATCATGACAGACTATACCTGATAATGACAATGTTTAGTAGTTGTTACCAATTGTGAATTTGTGAAATCTTGCATGGTTTAATTTGTAAACCTGTTTTGTGGGAAAGCTTGAAAAGCTGTTTTGCTGTCACATGTTTTATTAGCTGAAGTAACCAAAGCCGAATGTGTACTGTGCTACTGTCCCTTGCTGTGTCTTTTGTGTTTTATTGTGAATTGAAATAAAATAAAACTGTTAGCAAAGTGCTTATCCACTAGAGAGCCTGTGTAATAGAATGTGTAAAAGTAAGTTGGCCTGACGTTTCGATCCTAGCAGGATCTTCTTCAGAGGCTATAAAAAAAAAATTGTAAATTGAACGGATCCTGTTGGTGGAATTCTATTTACACCCGAACCCAGCATCTGCTGTTCCTTGATACATTGAGTGCAGACTATACTGTTCTCCATGTTAATTCTAGAGCATGCTTCAGGTTTTGGTTTTTGTCTTGTTTTACTTTTGCTGCATGGTTTATTGAAGACATGTCTGGGTTTTCTACAGTATGGAAAAAAAACAATATTCGCTTAAGATTTCTGTCTCATCATTTGACTGGCTTTAACAAAGTTGACCATTTTCATGGTTAAAAAACTTCTTAGGTTTAAAGCTCAAAGCCATTTTGTGGGAATGCTGTATTGTTTCTCAAAACTTATGTTCTTGTTCAAAGTATTTTTTCGTAAGACTGATGTTTAAGGACACAATGACCAATTGTTCTGTTCAGATGGAAGTATTACATTCTGTATTATTCACTTATTAATACATCTTTCGTATTTGATGTCATGAAATGTTTTATCAATTTGTTACAGATCCACCTCAGTTTAATGTTAACGTGAACCCCCCTAACAAGGCTTACCTTCGCCAGAATAGCCTCACCAGTAGCGGAATTGGAAGCTCAAACTACCCAACGCTCTCCACTTTTCATGGAGCTCATTTGGGTGCCAAGTAAGTGCCTGTCTTACCTGTCATAAATCCATAAGCAGTTTCCTGAAAACTTTTGCTCTATAAACAGCTCGTTGTCCGAGAAATAAATGCTGTTGTATACGCACAGGAAGCGTGCGGTTTTCACTCTCCAAAATTGCTGTGAGAGCACTGCACACTGTGCTGTGTTCAGATTAGCCGCGTAAAGTAGGACTTCATAAAACATAAACGATGCTTTTGATTTGCTAGTGAAAAGTATGAGCCTTAATATTGGCCAATGACGTCAAATTTTATATCACTAGAGAGAGGAGTCAATGAACTTTTCATTGGCATAGGAAAGAAATTGGTTACGCAATCACACTCCCAGCAAGCACAATGTAAGCATTGAGAGATAGGGACTTTTTGAACTGCTATCCATTGCTTTCAGAAGTGGTTTTTACTTTTTCAGATTAAAAAGTATGGGGTTTAGTTCACACGCATAATAATAACGACACATTATTGTAAAGAGGACACAATATTCTTCAAAATGACATAAGAAAGAGTTTTCTGAGTGCTATGCTTAGAAAGTTAGGAAAAGAGTTAGCGCGAAATGTGCTTATTTTGTAGCGATATTTGCTGTGTAAAGGGGTGTTTTGTGCCGAGTTCCGCAAGGAATCCATATGAAGACAATATTTGTACAAGATGCTTCACTTGTGTACAATGTAGATGGTGATATGCAAGGCATGTTGAGGTATATTGTCCTTGCAGAGCACAATGAATGTATGCAAACTACAAGACTCACAAAAAAACAGCAGAACTTTTGCAAATAATTGTCAATCAGTCCATGAGTGTGCTCACACTAGAATTGTCAGAATAAAGTCACAATTCCTGGATCTGCAGGTGAAGCAAGGTAACACAATTGAAGAGCACCGCCCACTAATTTTGTTTCATCTCTTCAACAACAGCCATGAAATGTGACAATTATCTGTCTGTGTCAGTCAGCAAGAAATATATAAAACCAATTTCTGAGGGTAAAAAGACAACGATGTACAATGTTCTTGATTAAATTAAGAAATGATTTTCTCATGCCACAAAAGTGTCCATTAGCTATAGGTTGCATCCAAAAAACCTGCCGTTTGTACTGAACGGCGCGTTTTTTCCAGTTGGTTAGCCGAGTGATTAGTCCCATCTTTTCGCACCTTCGTTGAGCTGCGTATTCGTCTATAATGCGACTCATCACACAGCTAGTAGCCAAATCACTATCAGATCAAGGCAGCCATGGCAAGGTGTGAACAAATAAACCAATCCTAGTCTGTTAGCAGGAGATCAAGTTTCAGTAAGTTAAGGTCAAGAAAGCTGAAAAATGCAACCTACGGTTAATGGACTAATTCTCGTCATGTGCTTTCCCTTCACAGCTCCCCAGAATATGCAGTGGTAGAGAATCCAGATGGGACATCTACACCCAGTCCCGTACCAGGTATAGCATATGGACCTCCAGTGCACCCTAACTTTCTTCCCGTAGGGTCTCTGTCAGGACTTCATCCGCACCCGGGCCACCACCACCACCCTATGGGGGAGGACCCAGAGCCATATGCCTCATCTACCTTGGTACTTCCATCCTTCAGAAAGCCCCAGTGCAGCGACAGTAGTTCGGAGTGGACCAATTCATGGAACTCTCAGGACCACCGAAAGAAAACTGAACGACAACTCCCTCACTTTGAACAAGGGAGGAAAGGTTCCAGAGATGATGGCAGGGTTAACCTCGGGAGTGGTCCGCCTGTTCCAAGAAGAGGTGGGTTACATATTGATGATATACCAAATTGAATCCTGGTTGTACCTTCATAACAGATTAGTGCAAATATCTTATATCATCAACATTTTCTTGTTGTGGTAATTTTCCCTATATTTGGTTCAATAAAGATGGCAGTGTTGCTTATTCAATCAATAACAGTCAGTCAGCTGTGAGAAACATTAAGCCGAAGAGGAGACTAAGTCTATTTATCTTGTCATGTTTCGCTCAATCGAGAAGCAATAATCACAGGAAGTTTTAATACTTCATCGTGTAGTATTTAGCAAACTGAAATGATGATATGAATATTTGAGTTGAGTATCTTTGGGCATATACCATGTAATATTTAGCAAACTGAAATGATGATATGAATATTGGAGTTCAGTAGTTATGGGCATATTTATTATTTAACATCAAAAAGCACCTGAGCAGAGATATCATTGTATATTCCATATAAGTCTCAAAGAACTCGTGCAAAGCTTATTTTCCCCATAATTTGTTGAATAAGCATTGCAAATAGTGCATATGTGCTTTTTTTAAATGATCGTGGCAGCAATTTTTTCCCTTTTGTTGACTGAGAATGATGTAATAGTGACTGATATCACAATCTGTGAGCTCGGAAGCTAAATAGCCCTATAGCATAGCAGTGTTGGACAGAAGACTGTGTGGATCATAGTTAAGTGCAGTGGCTGAAGTTAACATGTTGTGTAACAGTTTGCTGGTCAGAGACCTGACAAATTGCTGGCGGACTGATTGTTGAAAATGTGTACATTAAAGTTAAATAACTGCGATTAATAGTGCCATAAAATTTGTGTGGTTCATGTAGACCTGACAAACATCTTCAAACATTCATTTAATTTTTTTTTCTCAAAAAGTTAAATTTGCCTAAAATTCTTAAACATTTTTCACCAAGAAGTTTTGTTCAAATATTGTGTAGGTGGTTGGATTTAGTGTGCACTGTATAACTGTATTTAACTATACATCTGGTTTGGTTTATCTATAGATCATTCTGTATAACTATATTTAACTATATTTAACTATATATTACTATATTTAACTATACATGTGGTTTGGTTTATCTATAGATCATTCTGTATAACTATATTTAACTATAATTAACTATACATGTGGTTGGTTTATCTATAGATCATTCTCTATAACTATATTTAACTATATTTAACTATACATGTGGTTTGGTTTATCTATAGATCATTCTCTATAACTATATTTAACTATATTTAACTATATATAACTATATTTAACTATACATCTGGTTTGGTTTATCTATAGATCATTCTGTATAACTATATTTAACTATATTTAACTATATATAACTATATTTAACTATACATGTGGTTTGGTTTATTCTATAGATCATTCTGTATCAGGATTCTCAGATCAATCCAGCTTGTATTCATCTGCCAGCTCACAAGGTTTGTTAACATATTAAATTATTCCATTTTAATTTATTGCTTTGGAAATTAGGTATATTCCACAGGAAATGAAAGGTAATGTTCTGTCGTAGCTCTTCAACTTTGTCGATAAATTTCTCTGCCAATCATCAACCTACTTCTTTCCTGGTTATGGTTTTAATGATATTAGATTAAAAGTGAGCTTTAGTGAGGATCATGTATCATATGTAATAATATCACATAGCTGCTACTAAAAGAAGGTATGAGTTGTACACCAGTCAGTACAGAGACAGACTGGCCACAACCATACGAATAAATGCATTACAAAATTAGGATACATAGCTTAGGCTGTACAATAAACACTGGCAAGTTTGTAATTAATGCATTACAAATTTAGGATCCATATCTGAGACTGCACAGAAGACAATGGCCAGTTAGTCTCTGTACTGACTGGTGTAAAACTCACACCTTCTTTTAGTAGCTGTGTTATCAATCTATTTATGTATTATATAGCAATATCTATCATTATACTATCTGATCTTTCTAGGAGGAGGGCACAGGGTTTATCGTCATCATCTCAGGAAGAACAACCCATCACCTGCCAATTGGTCAGAATTGATGCCGCCTCCACCCGAACAGTCTCCTCCTCACGACCCAAATGCTCCGCCTCCTCTACCGACACAGCCTAGACCGGGCACGCAGTCTAGTATGGATGGGCAGCATATGGCTCAGCATCACAATCAATTAGTGAATATTCATCATAATCCAGTCATGAATATGCATCACCAGCATGTCAAAACTGACTTTCCAGCAAATAACGTGAATATTCACGACGTGCATAACGGCGGGCAACCAATGGGATTGGGTATGCATGATCATAGTGTCCACACCCAGCAACAGATGGGAATGGGCCTGCCTGATAATTATTCATCTGGTGGCTACAGTGGACAGTTTGAACAGCAGCCAGGATTCAATATGCACAGGACACCGCAACCCATTCATGGTTACAATTACGATGGGAATTTTCCACCGAACAATCAGGGATTCCACTCCCTCGAAAGGCAGGAGTTTTGCGATCATTGTCCAGATTGTAAGAGTGCTAAATCCATGCAAGCGCACGGAGGTAGTTTCCACGGTGAACACAGACGGAATCAATCGCCTCGGACAGTACAGAATCTTAACGGTCAGAATGGGGCTCACGACACACGAACGTATCCAGGACCAGCGCATGGGGACCACTTTCAGATGGCTCCGATGAGCTATCAAAACTCTTCCCCTAGGCCCCACAAGAAAGCCCCACCCCAAGGGGATCCCCCATATGCTCAGATGCAGAGTGGGGGAAGCACAGACCATTACAGTGAGGGCAGTGGATCTTCAATAGCATCTCAGAGAGTGTTTGCTGATCCTCGACACGCTCAAATCGGTCAGGAACTGCTAAAGTATATGTCTCAAGGAGAGCTGCGGGCCTTGGCAGGGAACAACGAGGCTGGATACGCCCCAATGAAACCAACCCAAATGGCCTCTAAAGATGGTAAATGAAATGGTCTTAAAGTTGCTCTTTATACTTCATATGCATTCAATTCCTGTTTAGTTACCTTGGTAGTGTTCATCTCCTAATTGGCTGCTTCCAACTAAAATATCAAAGTTAAACAAACTATCTATGTTATATATTTACCTTGCTAAGTAAACAAACATTTTATAACCCTATTCCACTGTTCTTCCAACCACCTCACCCCCCCCCTTCCCTACTATTTCTCCCGTGCTACTATTCTATTACATTTTTATAATACTACCATAGGGCATGCTGCCAAGAGGAGGTCAACAGTCTCTGATTCTGAAATGGATGAGGGGATGAGAGAAACAGACTTTGAGCTTGTTAGCAATGGTAAGTATGTTTATTGGAATCGTGAAGGTATCTGGATTAGTATGGATTAGTATGGATTATTGAAAGGTATATGGATTAGTTTATGGATTATTGAAAGGTATATGGATTAGTAGATGGATATTGAAAGGTATATGGAGCTTGTTAGCAATGGTAAGTCTGTTTATTGGAATCGTGAAGGTATCTGGATTAGGATGGATTATTGAAAGGTATATGGATTAGTATAAGGATTATTGAAAGGTATATGGATCAGTCTATGGATTATTGAAAGGTATTTGGATTAGTATATGGATAATGAAAGGTATATGGATTAGTCTATGGATTATTGACAGGAATATGGATTAGTCTATGAATTAGTGAAAGGTTTATGGATTAGTATATGGATATTGAAAGGTATATGGATTAGTCTATGGATTATTAAAAGGTATATCGATTTCTCTAGGGATTATTGAAAGGTATATGGATTAATTTCATCATTTATTTTATTTATTTATTTTATTATAAAGCAAAATGTTAACGTATTTTGGAGAAATTTTGAAACGTAACACAGCTTTCGTTAGGTGTTTGACATCTTCTGTCCCTTCTGTTTCTGTTACTTGTCATTTAGCCTCTGAAGAAGATCCTGCTAGGATCGAAACATCAGGCCAACTTACTTTTACACATTCTCCTACACAGGCTCTCTAGTGGATAAGCAGTTTGCTAACAGTTTTTATTTTATTTAGATGTTTGACATGTGTGATGTTTTTTTCTTTTTCTTTCAGGTCGTTTATCTGCTTCCTGTGCCTCTCTGACTAGTTGCAATACCAGCCAATGTAACTCTGACTGCTCAGGATCAGAGGGCTCCCTCATAGCTCAGATGGACATTAACAGCGCGCTTTCAAAGATGGAGAACAAATTATCAGGTAACAATGTGCCGTACCGATCAATCGAATGTACTATACCGATAATTCAAATTTTGCAGTTCTGTTAATAGAATGTGCTGTACCAATTAATCGAATGTGCAGTACCGATCAATCAAGTGTTCGGTACCGATCAATGGAATGTGCGGTAGCGATCAATCGAATGTTCTGTACCGATCAATTGAATGTTCGGTACTGATCTATCGAATTTGGGGCACCGATCAGTCGAATGTGCAGTACCGATCAATCGAATGGAGAAAAAATTATCAGGTAACAATTGCAGGCAAGGCTAAGGACAATTGAAAATATCCTAAATCAGGAGCTGAAGCTTATTGGAAGGAATTGGAATACCATTTGTGATTCCTTTTTATGAGAGGTCTGGAGGGAACAAAAATATGAATGAGACTGTTTTGATGGACCATCATCTCGCAACAAACTGTAATATTGATTTCTGGTACAACATCATCAATCAAGTAACATATATATACTATGGTTCTTCTTGTTAAACTTGTCGTTAAGTTTTTTCTTTCATTTTCCTACCTTTATTTTCAATCATTTACATTCATCCAGCCAGCAAGTTCATTAGTTATATTCTGATTGGCAAGAAGTTGGCGACGATTGGCTAGTTTTTGTAACTTCTTGCTAGGTTTGAAAGATATTCCTGGAGCAGTGTCCAATATGACATGTGTCCACTATGACATGTGTCCACTATGACATGTGTCCACTATGATATGTGTCCACTATGATATGTGTCCGCTATGACATGTGTCCACTATGATATGTGTCCACTATGACATGTGTCCGCTATGAAATGTGTCCACTATGACATGTGTCCACTATGACACTATTAAACTGTTGTCCTGATTGGTTGGTCACTTGTAGCTCTCTTTCATCTTATATTTTGTCTGATTTCTATAGATGAAGCTTCCCAGAATGGACTGTCATCTACACCGACTAACACTCCAAAAAAACAACCCATTGGTACAACAATGGTGTCACGGTTTGACGGTTCAAAAGTAAAACCCACTCTCCTTCACCAAAAGCCAGATAGCAGCCAGCGATTGGTGGCAGCAGGGAAACAAGAGGATGTAGTTTGAAAGGCGAAGAGATTGCAACAGTGTCTCGGATGAGGATGTAAGCTTTGGCTTCAGTAACAAAGACAGAACATGAAGTCATTATTTAATATGGAGTGAACATATTTCTCATTTGGCAAACCTTAGACATTTCCAAGCAGTTGCTGCAAACTATCTGAGTGTAGAGCTAATCCTGAGCTCCTCCAGGGTCTACCTATGTACTCAATGGTTGTCCTGGTAACAAGTGACATAAGGGATTGGAGCTGTAGAACATAAACCACATACATGAATATCTTCATGCTGAGCTTCCTCCTGCAGGGTCTACCTATGTACTCAATGGTCGTCCTGGTAACAAGTGAGCTGTAGAACATTAATTACATACATGAATATCTTCATACTGAGTTGACCTAGGGATTTTATTGCACATACCAGAATTAACCTATAGGCCATCAGTGTAAGTAATCATAGCTGGATGGACATAAATGCAAGACCAAACGAGCCACTGGTAAAACTACAGGGACTTGTGATAATACACATAAATGAATGGTCCTGGGGTTATAACTGAATGGTTCTATAGACCTACCCAAATCAACCATGGGCTACATACAGGAGTGTGACGAGTGACAGAGCTGAAAGATATTATGAAGTGTCTATGGCAGGGGTGGGCAACTTAAGGCCCGCGGTCCACATGTGGCCCGCCAGTGAGTTTTTTGCGGCCCGTGAGATGTCTCAAGAAAAAGA
This sequence comes from Apostichopus parvimensis, assembly GCA_000934455.1. NCBI lineage: Eukaryota > Metazoa > Echinodermata > Holothuroidea > Aspidochirotida > Stichopodidae > Apostichopus > Apostichopus parvimensis. The sequence continues at coordinate 35,880 of KN886842.1, forward strand.
AACAAAATCAATCTATTTTACATCATCACGAAAAACGAGTTGGCTGCTTAGAATTTATCGGCACTAATGATGCTGTCAGGTAGGCCTATTATCCCCATTAATTATCAACTGTACTGTATTGACATTATGTTTTGTGAATACAGATTAAGTACACACACCTATTGCTTGAAATTCCACGGAATCAAAGATTTGAAATCAACAGCAGGTGGTTGGTTAGGTGCGGCCCAGTCAATTTTTCACTCCTTATATCTGGCCCATTCATTCAAAAAATTTGCCCACCCCTGGTCTATTGAAGCTTGACCAGCTAAAACAGGGAAACAAGGATGAACCTTCCCAGGAAAACCAAATATGAGAATGCTATCAACAGTACTTTATAGTGATAACAAAGTTAGCTGTTTGGTTGCTAATATTATATTAGATTAGGATGGATTTTAAGATAATGAAAAAAAACTGAGCTAGTATATCGAACCTTGCTGCATTAAGTAAAATAAGTGATTTCTGGAAGTTGACTGCATTTGATAAAAGATGTTATTTCAGGTGTATGGAAGCCTCTTGTGTTAATCAGAAGTTGTTATGTGAGTTTCTGGATGCTTACTGTATTAACAGATGTTGTTGGATTTCTGTGGGTTCATCGTATTAATTACAAGCGGTTATGTGAGGTTTCATACTGCTTACACTATTTGTGAAAAAAAAGGTGCAACATACTATTTATGGAAACGTACTGACCAATTAATCCCATCATGTTAAGTTGTAGGAGCGCTCAGCAATCCTATAATTAAAACTTGTCCGCTGATATTTAAGCTACTATCCGAAGTTTATGGACGCTAACCGCACCAAGTAAAAAGTTGAATGTGAGATTTGTGGAAGCTTATTCCATCAACTTAATGGTGTTAAGGTTTATGGAAGCTCAGTTGTATTAATACTAATTTACTGTGTGAAAAGTGATTGCAATAATGAAAAGCTCTGTGAGTGTGAGGTTTATGGAAGCTTATTACATTAAGTCAAAAGCTGTTATATGCAGCTAAGAGAAATTGATGTGTTAACTAAAAGCATTTATTTGTAGTTTATCAAAACTTTTCTAAAGAAGAAAATTGCAAGTAATTAATTAATCCTTTAGAGACCATAGAACTGGTAGTTATTCAGGAACAGCAAAGGATCGTCAGTCACAAGTGAAGAGTGAGTAGTCATATTCGCCTGACAGGGTAACGTTTGAAGTGGAACTCCTTAAAATATACTCGTTGGAAATTTGACATCATGAAATGACTAGATATGTATTGCTTAAAAACATACTTCCAAATGAAAATTTCATGTCTGTTCTTTCTGAAATCTTCATTTATACTCTTAATTTCAAATCTTTACAGATTTAGTTTACTTTGGTATTCTGTGATTTGGTGATTTATTATATTGGGTATGTGACAAACATTGGCAAATAACAATTTCATCAAAGATACAGTGCTACTGTATGGGATGAATGCATTGACTGAAATGTTTTGTTCTTTGGACCACTATTTTGTGCTTTCTGTGTTTAAACTTATTTATTTATTCTTAACGAATTATTTTTTATGTTTAACTAACATTTGTACGTTGGTACTTTTTACATGTCAGTTTTAAGTTCTCTACTAGTTACCTGAATTGGAAGATGTTCTGCATGGCTGATGTTTGAGTGTTTTCTAGTGGTTTGTGACACATGTGTGACACATAGTGGTTTGTGACACATATGTGTGACACGTAGGGTTCTGCTCAGCCCACCAAACAGTCTGTCAAATTTTCAGAAATGGTGCATATATCTTAGATAGAGAAAATTCTTGGACTGTCTTAGCATTGTACATTGATATTGTTGGATGTCAAGAACAACTAGTAAACTAGTAGCTACTTTTGGAAAAGTTTGGCTGATTTTAAAAAAAACAACATTGGGATAGGACAAATCACCATTATGTCAAATTCAAAGAAAATAGTAAGAAGACACCTCTACTAAACAAGACCTTAGCATTATGTTCAGTCCATTGGAGAGCTTAGGTAAATATAAGCTAAGAGCAGTACATTAAAGTTTGATTGTAAAAAGAATGTTAAACATGTAACATACATAGATGTATCTAGAGAATCTACTTTGATGATGTAACAATTTCAAATAAAGTTTCAAATATTTTCTTCCCTTTTGTAAGTTCATTGGTTTTGTACAGGTGACTGTTAAAACTTACTTGTATGTAAACTCCCTGGTTTTTATGCTCAAAATAGCCTTTATAACTTTGTATCTCTTGTCAAAGACAAATGTAATATTTTGTTTCAGTTTTTCATAATTTAAGTCCAGAGAAAGATCTTGACAATAAGTTTTCAAAGTTTCAAGCATTATTATTTTTGTTTTTATAAAAGAGAGAAAATGAGTGATATTGACAAATACAGAGTTAACCAACTCCAGTTAGTTTATGAAAAGGATTTTGGTAGTGTCTGTGAATATACAAATGAATGAAGGTACCTGGGAATCAAAATTTAAAAACTGCTGTCAGTGGTGGAGCTAGGGGTATTGGTCGGCGGGGGGGGGCGAGAATGGTCTTTAGGGGCGCTTTCGACACTATCTAAGCGGAGCGCCACCACAGGTTGGCGCGGAGCGTACAGAATTTTTTTTTGAGTAAAGATACTCCCTAGATAGCCGGAAATTACCCTTTCCGGGCCTTGCTAATTTGCAGATAAACGAAGAATAAATAGCGGTTAGAGCATTTTGTCAGAAAATTACACCAACAAAATGTGACAAATGTCAATAGGTAGATGAGAGCGCAATAAAAAAAGTCAATAATTGCGAATAAGTAAAGAGTGGTAAAAAGCTGAAAAGGGCGCCAGCAGTCCATTTGAGTCCGTCAGTGGGGGCATCCGCCCCCCCCCCCTCCTGACTGTATGGACGCTCCGCCACTGCAGCTTGGTATTATGAACAACCACTGCAGAGGGGTGTGGGGAGGGTGGGTAGCTTGTAATTTTGTATCACTTTAATGAGAGTGATACCTTTGGCCATGGAGATGATTACATGTCTTGCAAAGAAAGATTTGGTGTTTTGAAAGAGAAACTAAATCTTGTAAACTATGTCATTTGTTAAATATTTTGGCTGCGATTTGATGACTGATTGAGTAACAAGAAAAGAGACCATATTTAAACTTTAAAAGAAAACAAGTATTTCTGCATATATGCCTATCAAATATGTTTACAATAACTATGTACAGAAAAAGACATAAATAAAAATAATCTTTTACAGGAAAATGTTTCAGGCTTCTTTGTTGTTATCAACTGTTTTCAGTACTTTACTGTTCAGTAATGAAGCATTACCTGCACAATTATGAGAACAATTTGCACGTTTCCCGGACAACTCCCCCCGGGACAAATTCCCGGGGACGATTATTCCCCCGGACGATTTCCCCCCCGGACAATTGCCAACCATGACAATTTCCCCCCGGACATTCCCCCTCCTCGGAAATTTCGATGATTGATTGACAGCTGATGTAAGCGGGGTTTAGGCTATTAGTCAAGTAAAAATGGGGGTGACCCTAGAACTAACTGCAACAGGAGATTTCATTTTTTCATATTGTTGTTGTGTCCCCACTGAAGCATTTAAAGAAATTGTTTGAAGCCCGCCCACTCATGAATATTAATGAGATTGGCACCACAAACCAAAACAATAGTGACCAACTACTTACTATGGGTAATCCACCACCCAAGTATGGGAATGATCAAACCTTGCTTCATTGACTTAGAGTGATTACGAGCGATTTTCAACGAAATTACATTTGGCCCCGCCCCTCATGAATATTAGTGAGATGCGATAAGATATAAACCTACGCATGTACCCCATCTCCTACCAATGCCACCAAACAAGTTTGAACAAAATCGGCCATTCGGTTGCCGAGATACGGAGTCCGTCCACTTATGAATATTAATGAGATGGGCAACAAAAACCAATGGCATCTCTTACGCAATCAAAATCTGATGTTGAAAGAGCATATCTATCTTCCAATAGACCTAGCCAGGTTTGTTCGAGTTGTCCCATAATCACAAACGTACGTGACAACAGACGAACTTTACTTTCAAGGCCTAGCTATGCTGAAACTGGTGGGAGAGACAACATAACTTGAGATCAACACCCGATCCAGACACAGCTCGTGAACTCACTGCCAAGACCGTTATACACAATTAATTCGCATTGAGTTTGGTCATAGTCAAAAATCATACAAGGCGACATATCGTAAACGGCGCCTGGTCATTCCCCAACGCATACTAAATCCAAACCTGATTTTTGTATATTTGGCAGTGAATCTCGACAATTGCGAAATACGACGGAAAACTTCCAATAGCACCGCTGTATGAACAACTGAGTTTAGCTTTTTGCACGCACTGTATTAGCGAAAGTAGGCACCTTATCGACTTGCTGAGCCTATGAGACTTCGTTCGGGAGATTTTAATATATTTTACGGAAGCCCATAAGGTATTTTCCAACAGCCTCCTATTCTTATTGGGCGTAACTCACGTGATATTTACAAGGCTGGTCGGTGGGTGATACGGTAGATTATGAAACAATTGCAAGGTTTCCACAATTTGGCCTCTGGTTAGTATACTTCAAATGTCCTTTGACCTCCATAAAAAAAACAATATGCTTCTTGTACTAAACGTGTCACAACTATACAGTTAGCTAGGTCCATGATATTGGTCCAAGCTTCACTTCTTGAGATACCGTGTTTACAAGTGAGGCGTCACAAACGCACGCACGCACGCGCACGCAAACATGCCAATCTGCCTGCGTGACTGCATATAGGTTACGATTACCATCGAAACCAAAAACCAGGGTAATTAATTTATATTGTTAACCGATTATAAGGATATATCATGGCCACGAAGCCCACGATGTTTAGCATTATTTATTTTGTGAGTTGCTTGGTTAAAAAGTACATTTCTAAAGGCCGGTTTAACTCATTTATTTAACCAAACGAAACACAGCTCTGATCCTCCATATTTTCCTCAGCAATTGAGGATTATTCAACTAGGCCTTTGAATATCGATCTCACTGAACTAGACTGCTGTTAGGGGGAAAAATTCATTACAATTAATTAATGGTATATACCTGTTATAACCAGTTACTTTTTTGAACCGTTAGTCTGTCTTAGAAAACCCAAAGTGTGCTCACCTCCTCCTCTCCCTCCAGCGCCTCTCCCTGCATGAATTCCTCTTCTTCCCCTACCCCGCCTCTTATCCCCTTCCCCTCTCCCTACTCCACCCCCGCCCCCATCCCCTCCTCCTTTGTATGTTGTCTGCGGACGTCCATGCATCTAAATGGATATTTCAAACAGGTAATTTTTCCGGCCACAATATTAAATGATATATTTACTAGGCCTACTTCTAAATGAGTAAGAAGTAATAGCGCAGATTTTAGCATGTATACGCAAGGGCGTAGGAACCGGGGGCGACGCCAGCCCCCCCCCAGTGAAAAATATGGTGGGGCGGAAGTATCATTCCGCCCCCCCCCCCCCGCTCCGCAAGTCAGAAAACCCTTTTTTCATTTCCAAATGAGAAAAAAATCTCATTTGGAGCACCAAATTGCATCTAAGGCCAGGTGAAAATGCAAAATTATTTACAAAATGGAGTGGCCGGGTGTTGAAGTGTGCTATATTGCACCAAATTGCATCTGAGGCCACCTGGAAATGCAAAAAAAATCCCCCCTTAGACCCCCCCAAGGCCGCCCATCCGTCTTCAGCCCCCCCTTCCCCCACTTAAAAGTACCTTCCTACGCCACTGTGTATACGCATTATAACCCCCTCTCCGACAGACACACGGGCCGTGTAAGGTCATTGTTGATCCTCAGGTTATTGTGAGCTTCGGATGTTATTGTCCTATTATTGGGTTGGCGTTGTCGTCATTGCGTAGGCATATTTTGTTGTAACTTGCTTAACGTAATCACCCGGCACCAAGTAGTACCTACCCTGACATCTCGTCACGCTTCTTCTCCCATGAAGAATAGAAGGCAGGGA
>KN886843.1:23510-46560 GCA_000934455.1 Apostichopus parvimensis
TACCAGAGCCTGTCCTTCCAACAATGCCAACCTTCTCACCAGCTTCCACACTGAATGTGACCTCATCTAAGGCATTTGGTAAATGGGAACGGTAGCGTAGACAGATGTCCTTAAGGATAATCCTGCCCTGTGAGGGCCAATTAATAGGGGCCTACCAAACAAAATAAAAAAAACAGAAATTAGGAATAATAACAGTAAGACTTGGATAAAAAAAAAAAAAAAATAATAATAACACATATTGAGGGGGCAATGCACAAATTGTGAAGAAATGAAAGTAGGTGGATAGAAAACTGCTTGATGAAAGTAAGTAGGTTTTGTTCCTTGAAATGGGGAATAAGGGACTGCATTGCACTATGAAGAGTGTCACTGGATTCTGTCTACCATTGTTGGAATATTTGCAGCCAAAACTAATTAATGACATTATAGTTCAGTAATGAAGTTACTTGAAATGATTGTTGTGACACTTATCCAACAAAACCTAAATGTTGTTTTAATATATTCATCTGCTAGAAGAGGTAATGCATTGCAATCACAAGCAAATACTTTAGGCATATATAATTGAAAATGTAATGAGTTGGAAAATTTAAAACAGTGAAAAAACTTCCAGCCTCCACCGGGATTCGAACTTGGGCCTCCCGCTTTATATGCGGACACCCAAACCACTAGGCTATGGACGCTGATTGTATGTCCAGAGGTTCGAAACCGGTAAGGAACGTCGTAATTCCACGGTAGGCGTTTGTCAAACTGTAGGCGTTTGTATCGAACAATACTAGTTCTGTTTTTGGTGACATACTTGCCTTACTCCAGAGATCAAGCATGATTCTAACCAATGATGTACATATATATATATATATATATACATAGGAGAAAGTATAAACAGAGTTGTAACAAGCCACATCATTTCACAAAGTTGAGTTGAGTCATGGACAGTGTTGTTACTCGAGAGGACTCATCGAATCAAGCCATTATACTGTCCCTTTTTAGAAGGGCACGCTTCAAAATCTCTTTTGATTCCGCTTACTCTTGACAACTTGTGATGGAAGTCATAACTCACTGCAATAATGGGGGTATTTGGGGGGGGGGGGTTGAGATGGGTAGTTCAATAAAATGTAACTTACTATCGTTCCTGCTTGATCCCTCTCCGATGGTACGCCGTCTATGTACTGTTGTGCTCTCTCCATGCTGATCATATTCTTTTCCGTCTCCGTGAAAGAAGTGACCAGATTGATGAGGAGACTGGTTATGGATAGGGAATAGGAGAGCACCAGACCAACAAGTCCTTCATAAACACACAAACAAACAAACAAACAAAAGAGCATGATAAATATTTCAAAACACAAAATCAGGTCAATCCTCCAGTCATTCTCTTTAAGGTCAGAGATGGAGCAGGAGGAGGCGAGGTGGTAGATGAGGGAAGAAGTATAGTCTAATATCAAAGACACTGAGTATTGGGTAAAGCAATATCAGATTCAACCTATGTCACATAATCAATGAAATACTTTTATTATGCAAATGCCCACACAACTGCGTAGCTTAACTCAAACTGCTACATACAATATACTTAAAAACTACTGCATATTTCCTCCAAACTCTACTGTTAAACTTTGTGTACTGGAGATAGCTTCACACGTCAAGGTGTTACGTTGCAAACTGGCAATAAACATAGCGTGGAATAACTTGGATGTGAACATTTTTTTTATCCTTTTTGTTTAAACGGAAAACTTTGAAATCTGCCCAAAAACAATACCTAGAAGAAGATTTCCCCTTCTTTCCCTCTACCTACAAAGATAACTTCTGTTATCCTTTTTGTGTTTGTTTTAACGATACACGCTGAAATCTGCCCAAAAACGATACCTAGAAGAAGATTCCCCATCCCTCCCTCTATCTACAAAGATAACTAACTTTATCCATCAGTAGAATGGGAAAATGTACATTGAGATGGTGTCATATTTTATATCATGTTTATCTTTAATATACCAAACATGACTCGTTTAACAACTGGGTGATTAATTTTGCAAATGTTTTACTACCTGGACTAATTCCCTTGAAGTGATGCTGTATGACTGCTATGAATGCGACTGCCGTAACCACCATAACACCCAGCATCTGCAGCCTAAAGAACAACCACGCTGTCACTGCATAGCTTGAAAATCTGGCTTTCTGATTGGTTTCCAGCCTTTCCTTGTTTTCATTCTTGAATCTGAAATAACAATGATACTACCTTATTAGAGACAGCTCTTTGCGGTGATCGTTGTCCATAGTCTTGACATTACGTCATACTTCACAAACCCGTAACAATATTATTCAATAACTTTTACTGGTTCACACATTATACTATCAGGTTAAGCTAATGGCCTGTTTGCAAATTGGTAAGAAAATAAACCTAAAATTTACCTGGGTGCAAATTAAAGGCTGAGGGGGGGGGGGGGTGGTTGCAGGGTGTAATGTAGTTAGAAGTCAGTTTGATTGTCTTCATGGAATATCTTTCTACTCAAAAACTTGTTTTAAATCTAACCAAATCCATAAAGATGTGGTGATAAATCTCAACATACCTGGAGAGATCCATACAAACAATTTTGACTTAGTGTGAAATGTCCAAAAAGAAATGTAATGCATGCGAGCACCTGTTGTGAATGCTGTATTAACATTGGCTTTCCAACCTGACACGGATGACTCTGGGAATGTTGTTGGGAATCAAACCTTGCTAGATCTAAAGATAAATTGTAAGATTGACTTCAAGTGTAATCCTACTACCCTAGCCCTTAATAAAGTAGGGATGTTTGTTACCTCTGCGAAGCCCTCAATGCTCTGATTGTTGTAAGCCCCGCCAGAGATTCCGAGAAATGTGTATAAATCGGTGACATTGTAATACTGTATATTCTCTTCAGCTCCCGAGATGTTAATCTGTAATAATTCTGCAGATGTAAGAAGAGGGATATCATTCCATTTTTATGCAAACAATAAACATGTAAACTGCAAAAGTTTTAAATGATAAACTAACAGCACTGGGTTAGAAAGGCTTGTAAGTTGTACTATGTGACATCCATGTATATGTCATAGATATACTACAAGTACAAACACAAATTGCAAGGTATATCAAAATGCAGAGCTGCGGATGTCTTGTGTTACATTTTATCGAGTTACTAATGTACAATAAAAAGACTTGGAAAACTCTGACATTAGATAAATATTGAGAATACCAAGGGAAAAAAATATATATCACAACAACAATAGCTTTAGGGGGTTTCTACCTAACCTAAGCATCTGGGTGGGTTTAAAAACCTGGAAAAATACTGAGAATATCAAGGAAAATATATATATATGAAAACAACAATAGCTTTAGGGGGTTTCTAGTTAGCCTAAGCATCTGGGTGGGTTTAAAAACCTGGAAAAATACTGAGAATACCAACGAAAAATATATATATGACAACAGCATTAGCTTCAGGGGGTTTCTACCTAACCTAAGCATCTGGGTGGATTTAAAATCTTAATTTTTTTTTTTAGATTTTAGGTAATTCCCCATAAAAGCTGTAATAAATACTATAGAAAAGTTTCTCCACAGTCAGTTGGTTATCTCTACCACTCCAATCTGAGAGCAGAAAGAGGATATTGTTAATAGTGTAACAGTCCTACAACTTTCGGAACTAACGTTGAGTTTGAGATGTGGAACTTCAACTCTGGTATCATTCGCAAGCAGCTGTCCCTCAAAATCTTTTACCACCCCTCCCCTCCCAGAAATGGGTGGGGAACCCCTCAAGTTAGACCCATCCCCTAGGCCACAAAAAACTAGTCTACTCACTTGTATAAAATAATAATAGATGGCAATTGGTATAAGAACAAGGATGAACCATGGTAACCCCACACAGGTGACCACCAGGGCACCCAGGGTACCATACAGCTGTGCCAGGAAGATGTTGAGGATGAATGGAAGCCCTTCATCGATGGTATAGATATCCGATGAAAACCGGTTAATGATGCGACCTATTGGAGTCTCATCGAAAAACTTGATGGGAGCCTGTATTGGGGGATGATTGAATAATAAAATACTAAACAATTAAATCTGGAATAGATCTGTCTGTTATGACTAATTTATGATTGTCATGTATACCACGTCCATACCAAGATGGGGGAAGTTACACTTTGTTCCAGGTTTTAATTGTTTATGATAAAATCAAGAGAAATCAGTGAATGATGAATGTGGAGATTCAAATTACTTTACTATTTAAGGGACATTCCCTGTAGGCTGATGTAGATGATGATGAATAAAAATGGCTGAAATTTTCTGTATGTATAGGTCAAAACCGTATCTTATAGTGCATATCATGGCGGTGGTATTTATGATTAATGCACCTGGCAACAATGATGGAATGATGTCATCACAGAAATTCAGTTAAACACATCCGTGTTCTTTCTGTAAACTATTTATCTCGGTGGTATTTTGTGATTAATGCACCTGGCAACAATGATGGATTGATGTCATCACAGCATTTCAGTTAAACACGTCCGTGTTCTACCTGTAAACTATTTAACTCACCAATATTCACAGAGGAAAAGAGTATTTCTACAACACAAAGGTTGCATTTTGATTGAAATTCTAAATACAGAGAACCTTAACATCTATTAAAAGAAAACATTCCAACACCTACTTCTATGCATCTTAAAGGGATATTCCAATGGCATAAAATGTGGCACTTATATGGAAAAGAATTCAAGGATAAATCTACAAGAAGATTATTATAGGAAAGTAGCTTTTCAAAAATACTTGCCATTTTGACATTATGACCATGTACTGTGATCTACTTCAGGGAAGGAGCTAGGGTTTAAGCCTACCAAACTTAAAATCCTACTCAATCAACTAAATCTTTAGGTAGGGATAAAATATTGAGATGGGGTCTGCAACTGACAGTGTAGTATATTATTTCTTTTCCATATAAGTGTCACATTTTCTGCCACTGGAATATCCCTTTAAGAAGCATACAAGTCCTGTGTTAAATTAGAATATTACAGATGGACATTCACCAGACTTAATTTTTTTTTCAACAGCTAGCTACGGAGACAGATAGTTAGACAGATGAAACACTTTCCAAAACTAATCGAATGCACATCTGCTGATTTCTTTTACCTTTCTACTTTATGTACTCAAGCAAACATTAAACTATTCTACAATACTTCCTCATATTGTTTGACTAACACTGACAGCTATGAGATATCAATGCTTTTCACCTTGAGAATTTGTCTGAGGATCTTGCTATGGACTATTTTAGCTGCGCAGAGACCGCTGTAGGCGAACGAGAATGCTCGTATCAAGGTGAAGACAGAGTTGGCTGCGGCGATGCCTCCATAAACTCCCAAGTAAAACTTCAGATCTTTAGAAGATGGTTGCGTATGGTTACCAATGCTGCTAGGAAAAAAGAGATTGAAATTATTTAGGGCTCCTTAAAAGTATCAATGATACTATTCATAATGAGCAGCATTCATTGGGTTGTATAACTGCAGAATTGAAGTGGAAACATTTTGGTGATATTTTTTCTGTTATTTTCACAGTTATGAATTTAAATCATACAGTTAATGGTAGTGCAATATATGTAAAGCACTGGTGCCCTTTCCATACTGTCACACCATTCATCAACGGGATAAAAAAATGAATCCTTTACGACAAGAAGATGTTGAGATGGGAATCTCAACTATCAGTATGGATGTTTTGAGATTTCTGAGTTACCATCAAATTGTCTGCTTTCCATTGCAGGTAAAACTTGTTAATGGTGATGTTGGTCTTGATGAAGTCAGGTAAAAAAATACTAATAAATTATCACCAAAGACAAGGTAGAGATGAAAATTCTGAATAAAAATCTGTAGATTAAATTTCACGTAGTTGCTTCTTTGATTGGTCAATTCAAGAGGAAGACAAAGCAGGGGGTACCCCAGAGAGTGAGAGCGCAGCGCTAAATCATTCCAATCATGTAAATATAGGTATATAGCAGGGGTTCCCTTAACTGGGGTGCATGAACTCCCAGGGGGTGCGTGAATCCATCCCAGGGGGTTCCTGAGACGTTTCTCAAAGTCAAAACTAGAGTACTTTTTGTGGAACTAAAATCTGATATATCATATAATTTAGTAATGTAAAAAAGTCGTACCTATCGACAAACTCTTTTTGTGTTCCATAGGCATACAGTATGTTGCCATAGTAGTACCGTACCGTGCATGTGATAAATAACTGAATTATGAAACAAGACAGGCATAACTTTGGTGAAGTTGGTGTACGCATGACAATACGTCGTGAAGATTGTTTCGTTGTACAGTTTGGGTTTCGGAACCCTTTATTATTGATTTAATTTAATTCACCTAACTATGGTTTCAGCGCTTTCGTAGTTTTCGGTGGTTTGTGAAGGTTGTCGAGTCTTGTCGATAGCTTCAGTTCAGTTACGATTTAACTACGGCGAACTCTTGTTTGTCCGTAGCCTACTCTGTCAGTTTTACAGTAATAAATCCCGCGAGGGCTTGATTCTGTCACGAGTTGCTGGTTTATCCTGCCAAGAAGTGAGTATTGTTTGTTTTGAGAAGTCGTTGAGGTGTTAAATCATTTGTATTACTCAAAATCTGCTTTGTAAAGTCTTCGTTATCAAGGGAATAACGCTAGGTTGTTACCGAGGGTTACTTATGTACATTTGCTCCCCAATTCATATATGTTTGTATGTTAGGATACGACATGTGTTGTCCATTTAGGAAATGATCATGCGAGTCGTTGATTGAGTTGAAGCTAGCCAAATGCTAGCACGGAAGTGGGTTCAGTGTAGCACTGGTCCCTAACATCTTTGTTTTGTCAGTACGGAGTAGTTGGTGTGCCATACAGGTTTCACTGTTTTGTGGATTACTCGAGTTCAGGCAATCTTGTGATGGGTTTGGGTTAAAGTGCTCGATAATTAAGGAGTTGTTGTTTCCTTGAGGATAAATTAAGCAGTCATCGTTTGTTTACCAATGTACTAGGGTAATTTTCAAGTCAGTATTGTTACAGGACTCAGTGTCCAGGTATGTCACGTTACCTGTATTGGTATGTTGATGGTGTTTCCACAATTTTAAACTTGTTTGAACAGTTAGCAGTCATTTTTTAATGCAGTCAATTGGTTGTTTATCGATTATATAACATTACCGAAGTCATTGCTTATTGGTATATCCTCTGAGTATGGTGTTTATTTGTGTATGCGAGACACGGATGATGATCAGTCACATTTTTCCTTTTTCAAACAATGTTAGCATTTTACCTTGTGGTAATTGTGGGTGTGTTCTTTCTTTTTGTTACAGATTGAATAAAACTTAAGACGGTTCTTCAGGGTTCATCTCGGTTGACCGTTGTTATACAATAACAGGATATCCAGACTGTAGTAGTCCTTCTTTTCATTGCGCCAAAGATAAAGAGCTGATCTGATCTTGAAGTTTGATTATCATTACAATATTACACTATGAACTTGATCATTTATGAAGCACTGTTATGCGTATTACGGTATTATAATGACTCAGATCGTGTCTCGAAAAGTGGGGGGTTCGTGGACAGCTCTGACATCCACAAGGGGTTCGTGGGGGGGATAAAGTTAGGGAAACCCTGGTATATAGCAAAGTGCATGCATAGACTTGAAGAGAGGAAAGAGAGGAGAGACACATAAAAGTATATTAGTGATTGGCCAGTGAATTATCAGGTTTGTGATACTGACCTTGTGGGAGTAATGCCATCCAGCTGCTCATGGATATAGAAGGTGACGCTGTGGGAATCGTGTGCCTTCACCACCCAGTACGACAGCCACCAGTCACTGATGTTTCGTGATGCTGAACGAAAGAAAAAAAAGCAAACATCATGCATGTATTAAACAAGTTTGTAAGCTGTAATTGAAGTTTTGTAATGGTCGTAGATTGTAAAATATTACCTGTTCGTTTCTAAACATACAACCATTTTTGCAAGTTACCAACCTAATAATGAAGGTGTTATACAATATGCTTTGCATTTGCTACAAATACGGAACCAAATTTGTTATAACAATGATTTCGGTTTGAGGAGAGGGAGGGAGGCTCGTGCTACATACTAACAGCCATCATATTCTCCGAATCTTTACAATACCGACAACAATGATCTCACCTTGCATGAGAAACAGAGAGATAAGAACTATCCAAGCCAAGAGACTTCCGACAGCCCTCCAGTAGGCCTTGTAGACGTGGACCTTGACAACGCCCGTCTCCTTCTCTTCATCCTGGACTAATTTCACATCAGATTTCTTCTCCTTACGAGATGAACTGTCACTGCTCTGAGTCTCACTATCGCTGGCTTTCTCTGCATCTTCTGATTTGTAATCCAAATCTTCTAATACTGCTGTGTTACTGAATATCTTGTCTGGTGGGCCTGTCCATTGCACAAAAATAGAACAAGACTTTAATATTTATATCTAGTATCTGTATTTTGATTGGGGCTACCCTTGTATTACTTTTTCTAAATCTAGTACTAGGCTTTGTTGGTTAAGAACCAGGAACTGATGGCAGCAACAAATATATGAACCTAAGTTATGCATGAAACAAAGAATATGGGAATATGGGAGTGCAAATGAGGAAGGGGTGGGGGGGGGCTGGGACCTCTAAGTTGAAAAAAACAGCACCCGCAAACTCAGCTTTTCCAGTCCAGCTGTGGTTAATAATGTTTGTACATCAATACACTGTGTTCCTTTATGCTTCTGGACTCCTTGACATTGTTAAAAGTTTGTACATCAATGTACTGTGTTCTTTCATGTTTTCTGGACTCCTTGATATTATTAAGTTATATGATTTTCTTTCCTTTAAGTTTTTTTTACATTTTTTCTGTTAGTAGCTATGGACATCAGTGTTAATAACTTTGCTGTCAACTGAGACAAGATAAATAAGATACTAGATGTGCAATGTATGTAACTAAATTCAACAGCTGTGTTTCTGCTTTCTTGTGTCAAATCTTTTGAATAGAATTACTACAATTTTAATCATTATGAAAAACATCAGCAAGATAGATTAAACAAGCTTTCATTATATACAATAAAAAAGAAAAAGAAAAAAGTAGACAGTATCTGGCTTTGTCAACTCAACTTTCATGTAGTTTATTATTATTTTCATTATTAGTAATAGTCTAGGCCTACTAGTACATTTTTGTAAAGCGCAATTGAGCATTTTTCATGGAAATTGCATTACATCAAATGTCAATTTTATTATTATTATCATCATTATTTATACCAAGTATGTAAAGTAAGAAGTCAAGCTTTGATGGATAAAGGTTTTCTATTTCGATAGTGATCCTTGGGGTGTTTAGTTTTTTACCAATTTCATTTGTATAGTTGTCATTATTGTTACAGAAAGGTACAATAGGTAACATTCATTGCAAAGGAATACAAATTTGTACCATATGGTGTCCCTTTGCTATACAAATCAACACAAATTATTGTGTTTGAAAAAGAAAATAAAAAAAAGAGAATGATTTGGCAAAGCCAGGTGACTCTATAAAAAAGTATCCCTCCTGTTACATAAAGTGCAAGTAATTTGCCTTCTTACTTTTCAAAACCAACTTACAGAGAAAATGTGCCTTACTAATCCACAATGCAATGTTGAGACAATCAAAGTCATTAAAATGATACCTTATTAACGTAAACAACTGTGTATGGATAATTATTATATCCATACTGCAAAATACTGACCAAACAAATAACACGGTGCCAAAGGTTTCGTTATTGCTTAGACTTACCAAAGTCCCTTATTCTCCCGTTATGCATGACAATTATGACATCTGCCTCCTGTAGGTACCTAGTGTGGTGTGTGCATAGAATTCGAGTCTTGTGCTGGAGCAGTCCCATGATGCACTCGGAGAAGAGATGAGTGCCAACGTGAGCATCTACCGCCGACAGTGGATCATCCAGGAGATAAATATCTTTATCCTGTTTTTAATTAAGAAGGTTCAATAAACATATGATGTCTTCAAGCTGAAGTGTTGACGTTATTGAATGAAATTATTTACCGTTTATGCTCTTATTTTGTATCAGTACCAATCTATTTTCCACTATGTAAAAATAGTGTTTCTGAATATTGTGTTTCTGAATACATGAATGTTATCGATGCATTTCTTTTTGCTCCGACAGTCACAATCTGCTGGCCTGATGGATCAAAGAGACCTAACAGACTTCAACCCACTGCTTTATGTGCAAATTAGGCTAGGAATCAGCTCTGTAATAACGTTATCAAGTACCATAGGCTTAGGCTAGCTGATGATAGACTAAGGAGTAAGGATTATATATATGAATATGTATGGCGATAAATGCAAATGAGACGCTGCTCTACCTTACCTGATATACTGCCCTCGCTAGAGAGACTCTTGCCTTTTGACCGCCGCTAAGGGTAACACCATTTTCTCCAACTTCAGTTTCATCTCCAGCTGGTAGGACCTGTGGGGCAATGAGATATGATTTACATTACTTATATGTACAGTAGTACCCAAATCACTGTAAAACACACTATAGCTGATATAATTAATACAACATGTAAATTTTTACATTTAATAGTCCACCAATAAACCGGCAGCTAATAGTTCATTGCTCAGTCATTGTAAGATAAGAAAAACATTAAAAAATGAAAGCAACATCAGAGCTAGAAAAAATGTTTGTTTTGAAATCATTCGATGTAACAGTAAAAATTATTTGTCTCAAGTGAAAACAGGAATTTCTAATGTGAAATTTTGTGTGAAAATGCTGTTTTTTTTTTGGTATTAAAGAGTTTTAAATGAAACAATTCATCAATGCATACAGTGTAAGGTCAGTGAAGGGTAGCCGCTGTTGCAGACTAGAAAGGACTGTCAAAGAAGGCTTATGATTCTCTACTTTGTTAAGAGATGAACAAGTCATTTCTCTCTCCTCTACACCCAAGTTAGAAGAATTTCAAATACAAACTGGTTCAAATAGGAATCACAGGTGGCAGCAGACAAGACTACTTCTCCTCAATTTCTACTTGAAAATATCTTTTTTTATTCCTTATTTCTACCAAATTGTCTAGTCATATTTAACTAATTTTAAAAAACTAAACTCTTCATTATGAAACAACAATAAGGTATCAAATTTACCTTAAAATCTTCCTCCAGGGCACAAGCTTGCACAACCTGGTTGTAAAACCGAAAATTGAATGTATTTCCAAAGAGGATGTTTTCCCTGACTGTGGCATGTTGGATCCAGGATTCTTGACTGATGAGGCCAAACCCACCCGTGAGGTCTGTCACGCAGATGTGACCTGCCTCTTTCGTCATCTCTGCTGTGATCGCTGCCAACAGAGAACTCTTGCCAGAACCTACTGTGCCTATCACACCGACCAGTTGCCCCTGATAAAAATAAATGGAAAGAAGTAAAAAAAAAAAGATTATAATTCCCAGGTTTTATTTTTGGATTGTACTTTATCATTGAATACAAAACTAATGGCTAACAGATGGTAGATCAGTATGCCTGCTACATTAAAGAGATAAGAGGCTGATCAAATCTGTTGTGCATGAAGGGGACACAATGAAAGGCTCAAAGGTTCCCTGCTACCCAGCCCCCCCCCCCCCGGCAAAGAGAAACACAAAGAAGACTGAAGGGTTCCCCACCCTCCACATCCAGTCCAGGTGGCATTGCACATGTCATGATGTACAAGTATAACACTGCGCTGATATTGAATTTAAGATGAAGTAACTTGAGGTGATGGGAGAACAAGCCCTTTCCCAAACTCTCTCAGACTTTCTTCCTTGTCCAACAAATTTCCCCATGAAATTGTTCAAGGTTCGAAGAAGCAGTATAGCAGACACTTCAACCAAAATAAATTAGTTTCTGGTAGGAATAAATGAAACCTTATATGGCATGTGAAATGTTCCCTGTAAACTGATCTCTGCTCTGTCTATGCAAATTAGCCCTCTACACCCATCTACTGAAACAGTATACTGCATGTGGCATAATGGCACTGTTAACAGCAGAGCATGGTGTACTGCATATTTTACTTCCTAAAACAGTAGTTATTTTATTTTGTGTGTCAAGTGCATGAAACTCTCAGGATCATAAAATTTGTCCACTTCCTTCTAGTTTTCTTAACACTTCGCTTAATAACTAATAGCTAATCTTTCCCATTTGTTCTATTTCCCCTTTATTATGCGAGTCTTGAAAGCACTGAAAAATATTTACACTGTACCTTTAGTCACAGATTACATTTTTTATTGATTTATGTCCTTTTATTTCCATTGCTTTCCAATGCTAAGCTTCCTATTCCTAAATTATTTCGACATTTTCACTGAAATAAACCGAAACTGAGATGACAACTTCTAAGCAATGCAGGGTTATCTTATATTTAATTATCGACTAAAAGAGTTTTCTCAATCATCAATTTAATCTCCACAAAAGTCCCTAATGAATGATCAAATAAGTTATGAATCAATTAAGACACCAACCTTGAGAATATGGAGATTAATATTTTCCAGCCATAGGGTTCCATTCCAATCTTTCTGTTGATTCTGAGGATCCTCGCCATCCTCCTCAGCATCATTTGTCGTCGAGGTAGCTCCCTCTTCTGAGGTTTGTCTCTGCCTCTCCCAATGAAAATAGCCATCACGGATGCCTAAGCTTGTATCGGAGGAGTTGTCTAGATAGATCAAAAGAACAATTCAATCAAATCTCAATCCATACTTTTCTTGAAACAAAAACAGATAGTGATGAATCACAAAGCAATGGACAAGGATTTTGTGGACATAAATGTCACAAAACAAGAATTGTCACCAGAAACATAAGAAATCATTGAGCAGAAAATAGAGACAAAAATTGAAAGGAAACTTGCACATGAAGACAAATACTTAAAACGCTGTCATATTCATTCTATTATTAATAAAAATGCCAAAATGACACCAATTTCAAGTCTAAATAATATTATATTTTGGGGCTTTAAAAATGTTGTAAACAATCTGCTCGTGCATGCACTTCAGTAATGTTCTGAAACTGATGTCATAAGGACATGATCTTAACGTTTGGTTGATACCTGTAGACTATTATAGCAAGTTGAGGGCGATGTCACTAGTCCACCTAAACATACAGCACTGAGTCACCTGTGTATGTCTTTTATTGATGTCTGGTATGGTCATGTGATCAAAAAAAAAATTTCATATATTGCAATATAATTTTATCTTGCAGTCAGAATGTGCTCCAACAGAAATCACTATGTTAGTCTGTTGATATGAACCAAACTTTCATCTCACAGGTTGATACCTTAGTAGCAACCAACTTCGCATATATTATCAGAATCAGGGCTGAACTCCATACTGCCTCATTTTGATTTTCTTAATGTAATAAAAGAAACTTTTAAATAATTTGGACAAAGACATTATTTGTGAATTTGGTGAGAACTGAACTTGAGTGACCATGACACTGGAGGTTGGTTTACGGTGATGTCACAAAGCCGACCAGATATAAGTTGATTTAAACGTTTATGTGCTGTACTTGACAAACCTTGCAAAAATACTTGACTGGCAGTGTAAATTATTAAATTCCTGGAATGATTGATCAGATCAAACAAAGTTCACTGGCAACTTTGGACTCTTGTTAACATGCTCAAGGGTTTATGACTGTCCCAGATCACTTTGATCTGATTCAATATTAAGGCATTTGATGAATTCCAAAAGATTGAGGACGAAAATTCCATTCTTATTGCAAATCAATTTGACAAGAGCTCATCAGTGTCTATTAGACAAACAGAAGACTCAAGTAAACAACAACTTTTGAGCAATATCTGAAAATATTTATTGTTGTATTTAATAACGATGTTAAAATAAAAATATCCAAACACCTGATATGTACGTTCCTTGCTCTTGGTTGCAACATTTGTCGGCTGGAGCAAGAACGGAAAAATTTACGCTAGCTGCAATGCTGATGATCGCAAAGGATATTTTAGAATAGGTTTGAAAGACCAAGGCAAATTTGGGTAATTTTAGACAGTATATCTGACAAAACCACTGTCATTACATAACATCCAAAAACGTTACATACAGTAAGTTCCAGCTAATGCCACAGTACGCTAAATGCCATAGTACCAAATGAGACTTAACGACTACTCTGTGAATTTTGTCTGACTGGCATGTTAATAATTTACTGTGGCAGTCTGATATTTTTGACATAGTGAGGTTGGGAAAAATAGTAATGTAGTACATCCACATTGATCACTACAGTAACAAACACAGGAATATCTGAAGACCCTGAACACAGGAAGTGATTGGTCTTGTTAAGTTTCAGATTCCTTGTATATGAGTAGGGCAATAGCTAGATATTTTAATACCGGAAATTATCGAATTATCCACAGTGTGTCAAGACAGATTTATGATTGAGTGTCTTTTACTGACATTTTTTCATTGAAAAGAACAATAAAAATATGGAATGTCACAAAAACAAACAACCAAAGCAAAAATCACAAACAGACAAGAAGCCATTTTACAAGCCCTTAGAAATCAGACATACTACTTGCTGAGTACTTATGTGATACAAAACTATATATACTACCGGGAAAAACAAGAAGAATATAACACACACGTACCATTGATACATGCTTTAGGTGAGTAGTACTGAGACCATTGCAGTTCCTTCAAATTCATGAATGATTGCACCCTCTTCATGGACACCCATGACTCCACAACACCATTAATGACCCACGGGAAGGCATTCAGAGGACCAATCAACATGTTGAAAAGGGCCACACTTGTGAATACCTTAGGAAAAGACGATACAGGACATAACGTGAGTCACCATAAGAAATAAGTCACGGTAGAAATGAAAAATGATCTGTAAGTTGGTACAGATTTAAAGAAAAAGAAAAAGCTCACATGCACTACAAGTACAGTATGATGATCATTACATAATACTATTGTTTTGTATTTCATAGAAAAGTTGCAGCATCTGCCCATTCTTTGCTTGGCTAGCATGGATCAATTTGAAATAATTTTAGGGATTATCTCTGTAAAGGCCCTTTGTGTGAAATTGCAAAACACAAATGAGAATGTCCTTTGCAGAATGGCTGCATGATGAGCTACAGCCTCTGAGTGTCCTACAGTACCTGTACTGTTTGTTATGTAAGCCGAGTGCTACGTCAAGAAATCACAGCAGACAAACCACTGTAAGTACCGCAGAGCATAATTTAACAAACCGAGCTGTTTGATGCTCTCGTGAGCCAAACATGTCACTGCCCTCAATCTCACAGAGAAAAAGAAGATACACATTAATTGTTGTATGAGCAATACTGACATATATATCTGAATTAATCGTATGAACTATAAAGAGAAGACTGCTGTTGTTGTGGCAAACAGTGCGAAGTTTCAAGAACTCCCAACCCAGTGTCAGTTTGATAAATACAATTTGATGTACTATAGTCTATGCTGAACATTATGCTGTTTTTGGATATTATAATTAGTTCCAATTTGATAGTACTATAAAGCAAAATCTGTAGTAAGGCCACCATATTTTAGAATCTGATTGAACACATTGGCTTTTTGTCCATTATGGACTATTGGCTATTATGTACAGTACACCAAATCAATGAAGTCATCAATACTACACTACTGTATAGTGGACAATGATGAAATGAAAACACAATAAAAGGAAATATATTTGTGTTGAAGTTTGCATTCAACAAAGAAATCTACATACTATACTTCCCCTTCCATTTTTGTTTTGGGAACTTTTAAACATGTCGGGATTGCAAACTCATTCAGATCTTGAAATAAATGGTAGAGAGGCAATTGGGAACTAAGAATTCAATTCTTGAAGGGGAAGTTGTGATCTAATTGCTTTTCAAAACTAATTTCAAAGGGTTCACTATTATTAAAAGATATTAATACAAAAACATGTGACCTGGACAGGGATAAAATAATCAATTGGTTTAATGTACCTTAGCAGCAGTGAGATGTCCCATATTGAAAGCAGCATATGTTGTGAAAGTTAAAATTGAAATCAAAACAGGAGTTGTAGCCCAAAAGTAAACACACATTGCATCCAGGTACTTGATTCCACGTAGGCTCTTTAACTCTTTCGACCTCAGATCCTCCACACGCTCGGTGAAGTGCTTCTCCCAGGCGTAAAATTTGATGACACGTATACCCCGTAGTATCTCGTTCATAACCTGTACACGCAAGAAACAGAATAGTTAGAACTCTGTATTTTATGTCAATAAATAAGGGGAAGTGGGAAAGATCATTATAATAGCAAGGTTTATAATAATTCCTTAATGTCCAGAGAGTATATAGCATTAAGATGGTGCTGTTACAAGTAAGACTAAATTATATTAACATGTTGCTCTAGATAACAGATTTTATATTATGAAATTTATCAGGAAAACCTTATTCCAATAATCAAATGACACACATTGCTATCATACTACATAATACTGTGTCGTTAAAAGTACTGTTAATGGCTGTAATGGCAAATTACGTTTATGCCAGTCTTAAATAGGTCATTCCGTACGAAAAAGTCACAGACATCAAGTCAAAGAGTTGAAATTTAATGATATCTCCAGTTGTCGAACTAGGATATCAAATCTAAGTCAAGAATTTTGCAACCATATGAAAACATTTGATGACCAGTACACATTGAATGATAATTGTCAGTATTTGATAATTGATATACAGTGACAGCTTACAGTACAATGGATGTTAAATGACTCAAAACTGGAAACTATTACAAAGCCTCTCACTGACATGCTCACATCCATATGGAATCCATAGTTACTGACAGTGTTAGTTGTTTAAATAGCAAGAATTGTTTTGTTTGTTGTTTGCAATCACTTAAAAGGACATTTACACATGCTTGATATGAGATCTGTAGTTGTCTTCTTTCAGATACCTAATCACACTTTTTTCGACCACTGTTTTCAACTCCTGCTGACCTTAAATAACAATTGATCTCCACCAAAACCTGTAAGACTACTGCACCTATATTTGAACTGGTGTTTCTACATATAAACAAGTGTCCAAGTTTTCCTTTCTTGAAAAAGATACACCAGCCACATGTGACTCACACAAATATACACTCACCATCACAGAATCCATATCATGATTACAAAGCAATATGAACCACATAAAGTGATATTCTCACCTTAACTCTGCCATCTTTATGGTTCATCATTGCTTTACTGTAGCCCATAATCTTCACTGTCAGCCATTTGTTGATAGGTATAAGCAGGATGGCAAAGCCAAGTCCAGTCAAGAAGGCCAACCCCAACTGCTGGTGTAAGAGATACAATGCCACTCCGATCTGAAGGGGTAAACTCCACAGCGAATGAAAGCTATTGCAAAAGTTAACAATTCTGTCCGAGTCTACGCTCATGAAATTGACAATCTCCCCCGTAGAGAAGATGGACAGTGAGGCTGACGTGATAGCTAAGGTCTTGTGGTAGATGCTTAAGATGACAGCCGCACGGATTTGTAACATGATGTTGTTGATTTGGTAGTTGAAGTGAATTCCTAGAAAAGCCACAATCAAAGTTGAAAAAAACAAGCCAGCAGCTAATATGAAACCCTTTTGGCTTCCATTATTATCATCATCCTCGGAAGCTTCTATATTAGTTACCAGAGCATTGAGCAGAAGAGGTCCGGAAAAGCTCAAAATGTCGATAGCAAATTTAACGATTCCCAGGATAAAATACCTCAATCCAAACCCGTTTATCAATCCTCTCATCAGAGTCAGAGATTTTGCTGGCACCTTTGGCTGTTCTGTTCTGGTCACATGACTAGCTGAGGCTACAAACTCCCCATCAGGATCAATGCTGTCATGATAAGACTGCTCCCCCATTTCATTATCAGATTTGGAAGACCCCGGATAAAATTGCTTGAAATAATGCTCAATGAAAGTCGTCTGCAAAGTCCTTGGTAACTGAAAGACATCGCTTGCAGTGTTAAGGCCTCCTTTGGCACCCTTTCTCATCAGTGAATTTGTCCACCAAAGGGTCAACTTTGAGGCCCAACTGGCACCTTTACCAGCCACTCCCAAATCATCATATTCACTGTACCTATTTGGGGCATATCTCACTGTCGGTCGTCCTGCAAGCAGCGGTTCTGTTTCATCCTGTACATCGGCATTGATGCTTGGATACAAGTTCCTTCTTCTCGGCTCAAAATAAATCCTAACCTGTTTGACACTCGGCAATAGGGTCAGTAAATAAAGACACTGAAGACAAACCCAGACTAAGCAAGTCGAGAGCTCATAGTGAGACAAACCTGGTTCACGATTCCATAACTGCCGGACAAATGTACACAATCGTATAAGAGTTGCCCCTAAGGTCAAGCACCATGTTGCGATAACTGGCTTGTGGCCTCGGACAAGCTCAGGGTGAGCTTTCCGTAAATTCCACAGGTATCCCACATGGGCAAACCAGGAGATCACCACAATACCATCTGCGACAAAGTCTATAGGTGCAACCGAGCTGTTCCTATCAGTGAACAAGAAAGTCACATTCAAGCTGATTACAATCAAGTAAAGGAGGATTATGAGAAGTCCGAGGATGCAACGGCTACGCAGCGCCAGGGAATTCTTGAGGTTGGGGCTTACTGTCGACCCGACTCGATTGATATATATGCTGCTCACGAAGCCAAAGACTACATGCGCAATCACTACAAAAAATAGCAATTCAAAGCAATGACCACGGGGATTTTCTCCCCAAAATGTGCAATTAGTTGATGAGGAATGACAGAGGTTATCAAGGAAAGAGTCCTCCATTATCACATCTGTCAGAGGTGATTTGTTTGCCTCGTAAATAGTCAGGACGGTAGCTCTACTCTTAAGCTCTTTAATATCTTTCCCCACTTCATCTACACACCTGTAAAAGAGTCAAAGGGAAGTTAAAAAGATTCATGGATAATTAGAAGAAAACATGATAGAATATAACAGAAATATATATATAGTCCTAATATTATAAATTGGAACACTTTGAGACAGAGACTACTGTACAAACTTTGGTGGTGAAAAGCTTGCTTAGCATGTTAAATTTGTACACAAAAAGTAATGACACAAAGTTGAACTTTCTATGGGACTGTAGGTCTTAGTTTAATGACAGTTCTAACTCAATCAAACAGCAAATCTGAGAAATAATTATTGGCATACTGGTACTTCCATTTAAAGGGATAATGTGTTCTTACTTTAGCATAGCCAAAGTTACTGTAGTGTATATTTATTCTAGGGCTACTTGTTACAGCTAGTTTAAGATAACGGTGAAAGCAAAATACAACAATAACTGTCAAATTTTGAAGCAGTAAATTTAGCCATAGACTAGTTAACCATACAGTATATGCCAAGCTAGACATTGTGCAATGTACACTAATGTCAGTACACAACTCCCTTACATAAAGTCTGTGATTTATTCAAAGTTGAACAAATATTCCCTTTTCCCAACAACTATAGACAAGTCGACTAAACCCCAGCCAGTTCCGATGCCTTTCCCATTAAAGTGAGTAAATAACTTCTTTTTTTTATGCAATGTCAAGTAACAACTCAAACTTCAATGGCTACTTTTGACGATGTATAAAGTAGTTTACACTATACGTTGCACAGAAAATTCTACCTGAAGCATGTGGTCAAAGTGACTGCAAAAAAAGGTTGCAACGAAGAAATACTGTGGTGTGAATACACACACTCTCGATGCAGAGAGAACAAGTGTGAGATGAAAAATCCCTTCAGTATCAGGGATGTTATCTTCTCATGAAATTCATAAATTGGCTCATTTCATAACATTTTGTGATGAAAACAATGATTCAACTATTCTGTGATAGTCTCAGTAACAATTCAACTTAAACTTCGTACCATGAGGGCATTTTTGTCTTAAATTGAGATTGCTGTTGATTGTCAAGATTTTATTTATTTTCAAGCAATCATCTGTAGGGTTGGAAGAAATTTTGGTTCTTTTGAGAACTTGTGTACTTTTGAAAAGAAAGAAAGATGTTCGTTTAATAATGCGTTTTGTTATGTTTTGCACAGGCCTTGTTGTAAAAGCATGTGTACTAAGGGTTTGTTCCTCCTAAAAAAATAGTTTGAAGATTTTTTCGTCCCTGGCTGAAACATTGCATCTAAGACGCAGAATCATGTGTTTGTATCTATGCTGCTCATGTAAGCTAGCTTGGACTATGGACTTTGATGTACAGACAAAGAACAGTCTCATTTCTGATGTAAGCTAGAAATCTCAGTACAGTAGCTCTGTCAACTACAGTAGGCCTGATGTTCCGCTAGGCCATTTAGTTTCAGCCAGTCAATTCGGCCTAACTGAGAATGGCCTAACTGAGATACTTTGAACCTTTCCTGGTAATCTACAGTCAATTAATTTGTCACATAACTCATATTAGCACTAAGACACTCACTAATAAGGCACTTACTTATACTTTCTAATAATTTTTTACCTTATTAACATTACATTTAATATTTCAACAAACGTGCAGTATATTCCATACCTTGCAAAAACGTACCAAGTTTGTGCCATGGCAGAAAGCACCTTTTTGTATGGTAAGGCGTTTTTCTATCATTTTTCTAAGGAGGAAACATCTGCGCTTACATACACTGTAATGCACTTCTCGGTAGCATAGCCTAGTAGTATTGTAGACAGGGCATTATTGGCTGGCTTAGAACTAGCCTATTAAGTATTAATATTAACTTTATACTACTGAGTACTGTGGGTGAATCACCTAAGGCAGCGTAATTTATAGTAGGCTAGCCTTAGTATAGGCTAGCCTGGTTACGCTAGTATTAATAATTAGTAATGCCGACGAAAAGTGTGGCACTCCTAGAAGTAACTAGATATTTACGGGATCGTGCAACTTAAAAAACGAAACGTATGATTACCCAGATTTTTCCTAACAGCAAGGAGTCAAAAGTGGTTCCTGTTTCAGCATATGTGCAGTATTCGTGTAACTTGTTCGTCTACAGTATGAGTGGGTACATTCGAATTCCAGGTGTTGTGTGTACACATGACGTACAATTTACTGTGCAAGTTGCGAAGTGAGATAGCAGACGGCAAAGGCAACGAGGGTGTATTTTTATAGAGGTCAGGTGTAGTTGTAAAATTAGTCCATTTGTGTATAGTATCTGCCCAGATAAAATATCCTAGCTTATACATCACATTTATATGGTCAATGTATAAGGGCCGTGAGCTGGGGGAGGAGGAAGGTGAAACCTCCAAAGTGTCCCTTTTCATAAATCAGGAGTGTCCCTTTCCATTTGGTAATTACGAGAAACGAACAAATAATAATCAAAATGTATAACTGTTTTGTTGAAAAACATTTAAATATATATATGGAATCAGTGGCGGAGCGTCCATACAGTCAGGGGGGGGGGCGAATGCCCCCCCCCCCCCCTGACGGACTCAAATGGACTGCTGGCGCCCTTTTCAGCTTTTTACCACTTTTTACTTATTCGCGATTATTGACTTTTTATAGCGCTCTCATCTACCTATTGACATTTGTCACATTTTCTTGCTGTAATTTTCTGACAAAATGCTCTAACGGCTATTTATTCTTCGTTTATCTGCAAATTAGCAAGGCCCGGAAAGGGTCATTTCCGGCGATCTAGGGAGTATCTTTACTCAAAAAAAATCTGTACGCTCCGCGCCAACCCGTGGTGGCGCTCCGCTTACTGTTAGATAGTGTCGAAAGCGCCCTTACAGACCATTCTCGCCCCCCCCCGACCAATACCCCTAGCTCCGCCACTGTATGGAATGTGTGTTATAGAATATACAGAGGGATCATTTATGTCTGGCTGCTTTGAGGTGATCCTCCTCAAATCATATCAAAGTCACATGTCCCACTGCCCTACGAAGTTCCCATCCCCACTCTTTGGCAGATTGAACCTCTTCCGTCGCCTAAATTGCTATTCACCTTACAATATAGGATTTGCATTGTTCCATGGATTGTGGAAATAACACAAGATGATGATGCTCTCTAATCTATTCAGCGTGTTCTCTCTACTACCAGGCGCGTAGCCAAGGGGGGGGGGGGGCGAAGGGGGCAGCCCCCCCCCCCTTTGAGCATATTTTTTTTTGGTAAGTTTTTACGATATCGCTGGTAATTTCAAAAGAGAAAATGCTAAGATGCAACTTACAAGGCCTGGGAATTCAAAGTGCCATTACCAGCGATCTGGGTGGCATTTTCAGCCAAAATTTTCTTGTATACGCTTCGCGCCAAAGTATGGTGGCGCTACGCTTAGATAGTTTGCAGATATACGGCTCTGATAGTTTGCAATGCCTATATATACGCATCTGATATTTTGCCTACAGTTTCACCCCTCCCTTGGCAAATTCCTCGCAAACCGCCTGTCTACTACTACCAGAATATATGTGACTACAGACACAATATAAACTTTCAAAGAAGTGATAACCTCTGATCCTTATTATTTTTCTACTTGCTTTGGGGTAATGATATATTCCAGTGAGATGAGTTGAGAGATTGGAATGGTTGATTGTATTACTAGGGGTGTTTAATACATGATGAAAGAAGGTATAAAAGGTAGCATCGTTTTAACACTACAGGCAGTGTTCCAGTCATTATATCCTAGTAGCCTATACTTAAGGTTCCGAGTACCAAGTACCATATAGTCCGACTCAGTCCGAGTACATTCTTAGGATGCGAGTACCGAGTACGACTGAGTAATTTTTCTCCCTAGTGATGGTCGTTGTAATTAAATCATTTAACAGTTTGATGTGACGACATTACTCGCAGTGGCGTAGCTAGGATTTTTTGAGTGGGGGTGCCATGGGGGGGGGGGAGGCTGTTCTTTCTTGTGGGGGGCGGAGGTTACTATCTAAGCGGAACGCCACCTTGGTTGGCGCGGAGCGTACAGAGAAAATGTGAGATTTCAGCACCCCCCAGATCGCAGGAGATGGCACTTGTGAGGCAAAATAGCAACCAAAAAGATGTGCAACTTTGGTGACAGAATGGCAAAAAAAGTTTTTTTTCTTTCATGCTGACTGGCCTTGCCAACTCAGCCAGACTTTTAACTTGAGGGAAGTTGGCATCATTTGTCGTTTCAAGGTGTCAAGGCCT
>KN886844.1:17377-27890 GCA_000934455.1 Apostichopus parvimensis
GGTTCATCTCACCCCAGCCAGCCAACAGACAGAGGGTTGCCTGGAGTACTCACAACATCTCATTCGAGGGAATTTGAGAGGACACTGACCCCGGGTGCATCGATGGGTGATGTAAGTATCAAGATTTAACTGGTCCTCTGCTAGGCAGTGCCAGATTGGCTCAGCAAGACTTGGAAGTGGCATGGGTGAAAATGACCATTAAAGGCAGTAGCCTTGCCTTGACCTAGAGCTGCCTCAAAGTTGTTGGGGCAATCTTTTTCATCATCAGTTTGGGAGTGGAGGGGGGGGGGGTGGGCAGGAAGGATGAGGCAAGGAACTTGACAGCAAACTTGAAGGGACATCTAGGTAATTGGCCATCTCTTTTTTGGATTATTTCATGTCCTGACAATCAGTTTATGTGATCAATGAATGTTAATATTTAGCTTTCCAAAGCTTACATGCAAGTTTTAGTGTCTTTTAGAAATACTTTTGCATTGATTGATGTTTTATTACATCTATGGTGTAACTTCTTCCTCACTAACAGTTTGCGACCCCAGTGACCTTATGTATTGATATTACACTCTTGCGGTCCTTAAATGTGATATGCAAATAAGTTGCCTAAAGTACACTTACTGTTAAAGTGTGGATTAATAGACCAAATTGAGCAAACTCAATACATTTTATTCTCCTTTTCATTTTATGAGAAAGTAAAGTTTTCAGTTGCAATATTTCTTTAATATAAAGCCCATATTATGCATTCCATTATAAACACTCACGAAAATGGAATCTGATTCATGAATTGATTAAATTCTCTCTCACTGTTGAAAGATTGCCTTTGATCACATTATGATAAGGTACAGTAATTCTTCCCACAGATATTACCCATTCTGACAAAGAATTGAGCAAATTAAAGTTTTGCTTATCGTAGAAAGTAAAATAACGACTGAAAACTGCATTTAATTATAAACGACTGGGTTAAAGGCAACTAGCTAATTTGACTAATTATTTTAAAAGCTTGCCAACTATTTATACCCAATTCACAATGTGCAATGAACCATGAAAAAGTCTTGCCTCTGTAGACTGAGGTGAGGACTTCTTTGTAGACCACGAGAGCATACGGATATATATATATATTTTGTTAAAGTAACGCACGGACTGTGTCGTCTTTATTATATTATTTTGTTTACTTTATAGTTTTCCAAGTGTGACTGCCAGTGGCAGGTCCCCGATATTAACTGTAATTTAACTCCGGCCAGCGTCTACATTACCAAGAAATTAACATGGACAAAGGCTTGTATTTTTGTTTTAAACTAATCCGAATGCCTGATATATGGCCGTGTCTACAAAATCTATCGATTTGATTTGAAATGACCTCTTTTCCCCATTTCTTTAGTGAGATTAATTTCTGGCCGAGTCAGTAAACTTTTTTATTGTTTTCATTAAACAGGACTCGTTGCCTCTGAGAGGTTGCTCCCTTGGAAGCTTTGGTGCCTTTCCCACGGGAGGCTATACAGATGTAGCAGTCTCATTTGGGGAGGACTTTTCACTCTTACAAGCTGAGGGGGGCTCAGGAAGTGATGGGAGCAGTAGACGGTCAAGTGGGGAGACCAGTGGTAGAGGTAATAACAGGCGATCTGTGACAGGTTGGTATTCTGTGGTGATGGTATACACTGTTTATTCCACAAAACTTGCGTTCATCTGTGTCACCACCATAGGAGTGTTGAACATTGGGTCTAAAATAAGAACGCCTTCAGAGGAATGCTTTTTGGTGGTGTCATAATGAGGTGGGTTTTTCATCCAAGATCAATCTAAGGTATTCCCATCTGAAATTGCTTTCTTAGTTGAAAAGATTCCAAATTTGAATTAAAATGTTGAATTGGAAGCCACCCGACGTGAAAGTTGTAATCTATATTACATTCACATCCCTGGTCGCTTCTGCGTCGTTAAGAAAGATAATTGCCTGATTATTTTTTATTAAAACAGATACATCTTAAACAGAGTATTGTCTTAATTTTAATTGCTTTTAAGCTATAGATTCTTTTGGAACAGTTTCCCTTATTTTTACTCACACATTTTTGCCGTGAGTCGTAGCGACCAAGAATGCGTGTATACGTTTGATATAAACGAAAAACAATTAGACGTGGCCTTCCTCAGATTCTGTTTCGCTGTCATGCCCTATCCATTTGCCATCATGCCCTTCACCATTGGATCCTACCAATGGCCTTTTTGCTGTGCCCTTTTTGAGGCTTATTAAGTCAAGCCCTGGATTTCTAAGACATAGAAGTGAAGTCTTGTCAGATAACATATCACATGTCATTTCAAAAAGACAAATCAGGAATTTTAGAACTATTTAACTTATTTCTTCATCAAATTTAAACACTTGACTTGTTAGGCTATCAGATTGCATTGCCATTTAATTTTCAGTATGCAATCAAACTATTGCTTCTTGTAACATTTTCCGCTTTTTTTTGTCTTTTTGTTGTGTGTAAAAGTAAGTGGGCCTGACCT
Organism: Apostichopus parvimensis; assembly: GCA_000934455.1. Classification (NCBI taxonomy): domain Eukaryota; kingdom Metazoa; phylum Echinodermata; class Holothuroidea; order Aspidochirotida; family Stichopodidae; genus Apostichopus; species Apostichopus parvimensis. The sequence goes on from KN886844.1 coordinate 19,865, forward strand.
TTCGATCCTAGCAGGATCTTCTTCACAGGCTGAAGCCTCTGAAGAAGATCCTGATAGGATCGAAACTTCTCTTATATCAATTCTCTTACACAGGTTCATTAGTGGATAAGCAGTTTGCTAACAGTTTTGTTTTATTTATTTATTTTTACCAGGAGAAAGTGATAGTGTTGTTATGACCAGTCAAGCTAACCAGGTGGTCTACCTAGATGCAGAGGGACAAGGTGTCACCGATTTGGCATTCCGCACTTCGTTACCGATTATGCACAAACTCGGTAAAAGAAACTAGTTATCATTGGAACCTGGTTCATTCAAATTTTGTGGTACTTGTGGGAATTCAAAGAGCTAAAATTAAAAATAAAAGATTACAAATAGAAATAAATATATAAAAATCTGTTAAAAAGTGCTGAGATGAGTTATCAAGATTGAAAATAAAAATCAGTGGCACATTTTTTTTTTCCCAACATTCTTTTTATTGTATAGTATTCCCTTTTGTATCAGGGGTTCTTGGTAGTTTGGGTTTGGGGGGGGGGGGGGAAACAAAGATCCCTGCTACAAAAAAACCTGTGGTACACTTTTCAAGGTTTTCCGGAAAATCTATTAATGATGAGGGGTGGAGGCAGGGTGAAGAAGGACGTGGGTAGACATCCCATTTTAGTATTGCTGTGGGCTGCTATAGTAGGTATAATGTATGAATTATTCATCAACGTTTATGCAAAATTTTGAATATATGAACAATGTCTACTTTAAAGCTTATAGATGGCATGACAATGAAATTAAATTATGATCATATTGAGCATTCTCTTTGTCTCAGGTGCATTGAATCCGTTTGATTCGTTCGATAACAAAGATGAGGTGGAACAGGATGTCATGAATAGCATAGACTTTGGTGTGGACATCAACGAAGAATTCCTCCCACCCGGTAAGTGATTTCAGTCTGTTCGTTTTCAGCTTGACAGTCTTGTGGGCCTTTGGAAATCTTTGTGCTTGAAATTATATCAACAGTTAGTAAAATTATGATCATTATTATTGTATTCTATTATTTCCGATTTTGTTGGGTTTCTCACATAATGATGAGTTTTATGGAAAATTGATAAAAAAACAAATGGAAACGCTACATAGTGAATTATATTTAAATTTCATCCGTATTGCCTCAAAAACTATAAGAACATTAATAATTGTCTCTCTTGTTTAAACCATCCCCATTAAAGCATTTTGAAACCATTTTCAAAAGCATTCTTCCTTCATTGAGAGGTTTCCTTCTCAAAACTTTCTATATGTCTGGAAATAATTTTTGAAAAAGATTTTCCTAATGGAATATCATCAAGTATCAATTTTCAGCAATTTTTCATTTTAACCCACCAAAATTTGGAGTACAAACTTTACAAACTTTATCTTTTCTGTTTATATTTTATAAAGACCAAGCAGCCGCAGTGCTCAATGACGACGAATCGGAATTTCAACGGGATAACATCTTTCATCAGGTAAAGGATCGCGGTGGGGTGTCATGTGACAAGTCTAAAGATATAAATATCTCAAGACCCCCATCCTGTCAAACATGGTAAATTGAACGAAAACTGTCGGAATGAAATCATGATGTAAGACTTGTTGGCAGTTAACTTTCTTAAGTGTCAATCACATTGTTGTTAGATAAGCAGAACTCTAAATATGTTTAAAGCAGGCTACACCAGGCTACTTTCTCACATCCATAGGAATTTTATTTCCTCATACTGTTTATTATCATAGGATGAACAAATGTCACCCGATGCTTATAAAGATGCCTCCGATTGGTCAATTGGGAACGTTAGTCATGTGACAGTGAATGACGACATCACCGGCACAGAGGACTTCTGTCGTATTTCTCTGGGCACATTCTTCGGGAAGAGAACGGGAGCGTTGGGTTCTCTCTCTGGCTCTGCAGATACCCAGCGAGTAAGTCCATCAGGTGTTTTCTCAAAAACTTCACAGTTGCATCAGAATTAGTCCTAGTAATGAATCCAATCTTTCACACATTTTTTTTCATTCAGTTACCCTTTGTGGGGTTTAATAAAGTTTATCTTATCTTGTCCTATATTATCTGTTAATAAGAAATGCAATTTTTTTTTTAAAAGGGTATGTATTGCTTTAGCATACAAATATATGACCCATTGTGCAAATTCTCACCATCATTCAAAAATAATAATTTCACTAATGTGTATTATTAAGTGCATAATTCAGTAGGACCCCAAAACGTGAAGGCCTCAAAGGTTGTGCAATCAGCTACTTGATAGGCCCAATCTATTGATATCAATAACAACCATTTGCCCAGAAATGTGTCCATTATGTTTAGATTTAGGTACCTTTGCTTTTAAAAAATTCATGTGCGGAGATATCTTCCTTTTTTTCTTGTTTTAGAAAAATATACAAACTTCTTCAAAGAACTGTTGTGACACTATGCATCAAGTAAGATGATAGTTTTGGGTTTTGGAAAAAAATATATTTACAATGCACAGCGAGATTCATTTTGTGAAAGTGGATACATTACAGTGAACACTAGCGTGTGTGTAAACACACATTCAAGTGTTCACTGTAATGTGTCCTCTTTCACAAAATGAAACTCGCTGTGCTTTGTAAGCATGGTTCTTTCTATGAAGTTACTAGTGCAAATTAAGTTATCGTAATCATACTTAGATCCTTTCTACTTGTACTAATACGACTGGCGTTTCTACTTGTCCTGCTTCCCATGTTGTAGTTCTCGTACTAAAAGTCTGGTGAAAGTGTAATAAATAGAGATTAGTAAACAATGCCTGTGCTCATCTCCTCTCATATTAATATTCTGTTCTCAATTATTCTCCAGCCAACTTTTGGGATTGATGATGTTGTTAGTCCACCTGCGAGAGAACCAGTTGCGCTCGTGAGCATATCGGAACATAGCAGTAAGGTAGAGGGCAGCGATCAGGAAGTGTTTTCTACTCACCACCGGTTGGATGGAGAGGGTGGCGACAGCAAAGGTAAATAGGCATAAAATTTGAATTGAGCGCATTTTAACAGCAGGCAGCTTTAAAGCAAGAGGTGAATGGATTCCCAGCAGAGAGAGGATTGTGGTCGGTGCCAAGTTCATGTGTGTATAACTGCACATAACAGATGTGGTGTTACATTTATATTTACTTGAGTGAAAATGTCTGGTAAAATCTACTACTACTATCCAGCCCTTAGTTGGTTACAACCATTCCCTATACAGGCATTTTGGCTGCAGGTGCCAGTGAGATGCAAAAAAAAAAATCTCAAAAAGATTCCTTGTTTACAAAAGTTTTTCAAATTTGGTATGTTTTACAGTTTAAAATAATTCTTACCAGAAAGTTTCTTACCAGAAAAGAATGAATCAAATAATTCAGATTACATTGTAGCTAAATACCCCCAAATAGGTAAAATGATAACTTGTTATCAGTCTCCATCAAATTTGGAGACACTGAAATAAACAACAATAGTGGAATGCCTATGATCCACCCAATGGGGAGTTTCACTGGCTCAAAGCTGGTGGTCTGTGCACCAATCATAAACATCTCTCCTACAAGGTACATATCGGTCATTCTCTATTACTGTGAACCAAATTAGCCGTACGAATGAACAAAAGGAAAGATAGACCTGGTTGAAAAAAAATATTCTCAAAAATTTGTCCTGTCATCATTTCATTGAATTTGTTTGTAAATGTAACTTTCATAATAATATAACAGTTGATCTGACTATTAACGATTAATTGCCGCATTTCTTGCAGGAAATGAATCAGCTAAAAGCGAGGCCCCTGGGAGTCAACCAGCGTTTGCAAATATTCAAGGAGCATCCGTTTCATCGACGTCTAGCCCTTCAAATAATAATCAGGAAGAGAGCGGCCTAGAGGTGACATTAGGGGGTAGTGCCGGAGGTACTGAGACCCCTCCATTAAACCTCAGTGACATTGCAGGTATCATCGGTCAAATATCCAGTAAATCTAATTCCGAGGAAATCTTACAAAAGATCATCGCCTTATCGAACAAGAGATCCTCAATGAGGCAAGGCAAGGATGGAGATGATCAAGGCATACCAGACGGGAGGAAACAAGGAGTGGCTTTGAAAGAGAAGAAACTGCTCGGAGATGACAACAGCAGCAGTCAGCTGAGAAGAAATCGCAGTTCTGCTCATGGATCCAGACGAAGACCTAGAGATGGCAGAGAGTTCGGGGAGCAAAGGCAAGGAGGAAGAGAGAGGCAGTTGTTGAAGGGTAGTGTGTTGAATTTTGATGAAACCAAAAGAGACAATAGTGTATCGTCAGTGCTTGATGGGGATACGAATTCAAGATACAGCGGTGTCAGCGGTGGGAAAACTGGTTCAAAGACTGACGAATGGAATGGAGTCGTTAGAAAACTGCCTGAGAAAAGAACGGCAGTAGCTACTGGGGTTAACAATGCTCATGTTAGCTCTATTGAAACCGGAGATAAAGATAACAGTAAAGATGGATTTGTTCGTACGACCGGAACCACATCGTTAAGAGAGGAGGAGAACAATACTGAAATAAATCATCAAACTGATACCCTGAATAAATCCCAGAATGGTTCTCATCTCAGTCAGAATTTAGAAGAAGCAGGACAGCTGCAAAGAGTAGGAATTGATAGAGTGAATGCACCTACCTCAGTGGGAATAACGGAGGAACCACAGGGCACATCATTCAGAGAATCGGTAATCGGCCCGAACCAAGAGGACGAAGGCAATAGTTGGGCTACGTCTTCCTCTATTCGTAGAAGTTCAATGCTTTCTCCAAGGGGATTCTTCAAGGCGAGCACAAATGTGGAAAGAGAGATACTCTGTCTCTCACCGAGGAGATTTGAAGTGAACGAGAGACGGTCAAGTGCAGAGGATGAAGAGGAGGAGATATCGCCGATAGTAGGGACGGGGATAGAACTGGAAGGCAAGAGACACCTCTCGAGACACTTTGACCATCCATCCACACTCTTGAGGGAGGAATCGGAACCAGACGGAGAGCCGAATTCGTCTGAAGTCGGGACAGTCGGGGGTTTACCTCCCATCCCTCAGACCTCAAAGTCACAAAGTAATTCTTTGTCTTTGCAACCAGGTCAAGTTGCAGATGGCCAGTCACTCGATGTTAACTCTGTCCCAAAGCACTCGACTCATGGAAGGAATTTCACTCAGCCATCTGAAATAGACAGGGCTCCCTTGGAGTCGGAGCCTTCTGCCATATCTTTGCAATCCTCTTCTAGGGAATCGATCAATAGTAAGGGCATGTTTGTGGTCGGCCAACACAAAGTAAAGCAGCTGAGTGCATCCCTGCTAGCCCAATCTTTCAACGATACTCTTCGTCCAAATTTCAAGCCAGGTGGTCCATCTCCTCCCCCGCCAGCATCTCCCTCATATAATCAGGATCATTTACTTCGTTCCAGTAAAGGACACGGGGGTGATCTGTCATCTCAGGAATGTACGACATCGAGCTCGTTATCGTCGGAAGAAGAGGCAGGACACGTATCTCCTTCTCCTCCTCCTGTTCCGGCTTCTGTTTCTTCGAGCATTGTGCAGCCGGAGGTACCTTCATCCACTCTTCCCCAACAAATGTCTCTGGACAAGAGACAGATGGGTTCCCTTCAGACCAGGCTAGAAATAGATGGAGAAGAAGCTGTCGAGGAGAGCCCCCTCCCTGTAGCATCAACAGCCACTGTAAAAGCTAACAGCCAGTTGAGACCTCTTGCAAATGTGGCATCGCATGGGAGAGATCTTTCGTCTGCGATGGGACATTACCAGTCGGTTAATACACACGCCTCTTCTGGGATGCCCACTCTACTCACCAGTCAATCTCTAATGGATGCCCACTTAGCCAACCAAATTGTTAATTCTAGACCAGGTAGCAGCTTGTCTGGGGACCTCATGGATCCTCGTCTTTCTGTTCAAAGTCTGGACTCTTACGGGACTTCCCTAAGTGGACATTCTGCTTCTTCCCAGTATGGTCCGGGCTTGTCTTCCCATAAATTTTTAGGAGATACTTTCTCCAATCTTGGAAGAAGACCGCTTTCTTCTCAGTCGTCCTCAGCGTCACAAGAACTTCCAACTGGACTCCTTCAAGGAAATCCTTACCATGATCATCATTTAAGACATACCCAGCCAGGGTTGCCATACCAGGGTTATTGGCATCATGGATCCCTAACAGAAGGTATCGCCCATCCGGGCTTCTCCAGGGGACACACACCTCACCCGTCTTACTTAGTCGATGGACACATAGCCATGAGCAGTCAACCGCACAGCTTTCCAGAGTCTCAACAGCAAGCGCCGATTATGTCTGTCGGGGCTCTCCCCAGCAGCTTAAGACATTCAAGCCTACCTTACGGTGCTACTCACTTGGGAACAACAGGTGTTGTGCTACCATCAGGCACGGAACCGCAGTACTCCCAATTTCGCGGTCCAGTGACCACCTTCGGCAGTGGTCTTCACTTGGAGCGTAGATCTAACAGCATGGTCGACGGTAGCTTACCACCGGAGTACCAGAGGGGTGAGTTTTACAGTCCAGGTTTAAGTTTTGATGGAAAATTCAAGCAGTTGGTTGGGTTTCATTTGAAGACAGAAATGACTATCATTAAACTTATCACAGGATACAACTGAAGCGATAGGTTACTGTTTCCTAGGAATGCTATAAAGTATTGTTTTGTGTTATTGTTTTTAGTTATTTAAAAGATGCAGTTAAATTGTAGTAAGCTCAACCAAGTCATTCTGTATAAAGCATTTTTCTATTCATACGTTCAACATGTTTAATTTTCTCCTTTTTTTCTCTTTTTACGTTTTGTATTTGTTTGTAATCTATTTATAGGTCCAATGCCCAGTTGTCTGGACCTGCCAGCTCACGTACGATTCAAAGGTGTCTGTTGCGTGGGTATTGCATCTCACACCAGTTTACCCCTCAGAAACACAAGCAACAGATGGCTCCACTGCTTCATGGACATTGTTCAGGTCACTGCCAATGGAGAAGAGGTAGGCTATACATATATCCATCAACTATGAGAGACAGATCAAAAATGGTCACCTTCGTCACCCCCAATTCCCCCATCCTCCCACCCCCCCTCACTCCATTGTTCGTCTCTTTACAATTGACTAACAGTTGTCAATTCCTCTCTTCATTGATAAATTGATCATTGTCAGTTTCTTCGCTTATTCTTTTATCAGTAATCATGAATGTTTTCAAATTTTAATCAAAATTATTACAATGGTAGCAAGTCCTAGCTTATTTATAACATGTGAGTAAACAGAAGTGTATTGAAATAAATCAATGCTATCATCTCACGGTGCCGAAATTTGGTATAATTCAATAGTCATTACCAAATAAAATACTCATTAACAACTTTACAGTAAGCATAATTAGAAGATGACAAAATAGTGATAATGTGGCAATGCAGAGTGCATTGAGAGGAAGGGAGTATGTTTAAGAAATATCGTTTGTGTCATCAGAGGAAGTTAACTTTTCTTGTCCAATAATTTTCTTGAAAGATGGCACCTGAAAGCCACAGTACCTTCATTATCAAGCAAAGGACAACCATCGCTCCACTCGGAACAGAACAGATCAAGATAATATTCGTCCCAAAGCATCCGGGGATCTACACAGCTCTCCTACACGTCGGTTCGTCAACAGTCGTGCCCGATGGGGACAGGAACGACGCCCCACACGTACCTCCTCAAGTCGTCTCACTTCAGGCCCTGGCAGAGAGCCCATGTGTCGAGGTACAGTAATTGATAAGTGCCCTGTATGGGCTGTTTCCTTTTTCTTGTTCTGTGCTTTGTTTGTGGTGTACGATGATTGAGAGTTAATGTTATAAGTCGAACATTGATCATCCAAATCTCCATCAAGAAGATTCTGTTTCATGTTAATACTTCTTTCACATATACTCTGACATGTTCTAGAAGACAGACTATTTCATGTTAATACATCTGTCACACATACTCTGACAGGTTCTAGAAGACAGACTATTTCATGTTAATACTTCTGTCACACATACTCTGACAGGTTCTAGAAGACAGACTA